>JAGVSQ010007362.1:0-15402 GCA_022683975.1 Rhyacophila evoluta
TTTTCGAAATTCGTCCGGACTTAGCGCAAAACAGTGCGGACCGTAACGTGTTAAGTAAGTGGTTGGGCAACAGCATTTCCGACTGCGAAAATGTAGCATCATATAACTTCTGCTTGAAACTCAAATTAACGAGTTAGTCGCTGATGAGCGTATTTTCTAACCGATGCGCAAAAGCAAATAAAACTAGAGATCTGATATATACATGTTAAATATAATAGCACCACACTTCAGTGGGTGACAACCCAAATCTTGAATAATTAATCTAAGATTAATTCACAGGAGTCCCAGGACATTTATATTTAATAAAATAAATGGACACTCTGGGATAAGACTGTTTGAATCCGGTTGAATGGGTGGAGCAGGTGGTGATAGTGGGTACATTATTTACAGATCAAAATTTCAATAATAATCGCTCATACATAAATGTAATAAATTCATGGTTAAAGCTGTATTACTTATTGCTACTGTAATAAATATAATAAATTCGCAATAAACACAGGGATACAATAGGTTAGTTGCTTTGTAAATTGGATAGTATTATATTTAGGAACGGATTACATTTTATTTATACATGTAATTCATAATTTCGCATTTTGTCATGGTTACACAAAATAATATTTTATCAACGTAAAAATAATATTATACTTAATATGCTATGAATTATATATTAATTTTACTTAAATTTATGTTACGCATTCTGCATTTTCCAAGTGAAACTTCTTTAGGAGGCGTATTGCAAGTTTTTGATAAAATGTCAAAACTGTAACACCACTTGGCAACCATCGCAAGACCCATTTTCCCGATTCGAGTGTTATTTGTGTTGCAGTTATTTTAGATTACTACATTAATTATTGAATATAGAATAACTATATCGTGCTATATGACAATTAAATTTAATATGTTCATTATTGTTGGCAACGGTATGCAATTGGAAGAACGTAAATTACAATTTCTTCAATCGTGATTATTCTCTGAAAAGAAGGCTTATCGATCCTGCGTTTATATAATACATCCGTCTTTCTAATAATTCTACGAGTGAATAGTGTATTATGGTTATTTGTGTGTTTAACAGACTGAGATGTTAAATTTGCTAAACTGTGTCATATAAATATAACAAAATTAGCAATATATGAATTATAAACTATTTTCCTTATATTATATTATACATCGCTCAAAGAAATCTTACCTTTGACGCTTGCGGCAACGACAAAATCATTTTGGCTAGATATTGGTGGTTAATTAAATTCATGCAACAATTACCTGCAATGGTCTTCTCTCCTTCAGGGTATAAAACTAACATGAACTCAGAGCTACCCGATTTCATTTTGTCATCATCAATATTGTACTTTCTCTGTTCATGGTTGAATTCCTTCAATGCATCGTGTCGTTCTGTAGTCGTTTCTACATTTCGATGTTTTCGCAGGGTTACGCCTGCTGGAATATCTAAGGAATACTTTTGAACATTTTCTGTGTCATCGGATTGAGGTGAATATTGTCGTTTTCTTCTAGGGGCTATTTGCGGTATTTCAATTTTTTTGCTAGGCTCAGTAGGATGCGGAACATCTAGAGGGTCAAAGTTAACATCGGCACTCTTTCCTGGGATAAAAATAGAAGGCGTCTCTGCGCTAGGCTCACTCATACCATAAGGAGATTCAGCTTTGACGCGAAATCTATACTCAGAACCCTCGATCAAGTCAAAAAGAGTAGCTGTAAGTTTTCTACTCGTTGCAGCTTTCAACCATACATCCCACCCAGTTCTATAGTATTCTATTATGTAATTTCCTACTTGGCAGCCACCGTCATCATTGGGGGAAACCCAGGACAGCGAAACTGATTTGTCATCATTTTTCAAGACGCTTATTGACTCTGGTGGATCAGGACGCGCAGTTATTGTTACGAGAAAAGAGGCGCTGTCTTCTCCGACTCTATTCTTAGCATTTATTTGATACTCGCCTCTATCATTTCTTCCGGCGTTAGCAATTCTCACAGTGGAAAATTTCTCCGTATTAGATATTTCTATTCGATTCGAGCCTATTATTGGCCGCCCGTCGTGAATCCATTCAACGGTCGGCGCGGGTTTTCCGACCACTGAAATTTTCAGGAAAATTGTTTCTCCAGTTTCATAAAGTAGCCCGTCTTCATATTGTCGCGGTAATCTTATTCTGGGTGCCGCTTCAAGTGACAGCCTAGCTCTCGTGACTGAGTGGCCAGCCCTGTTCGTCGCTGTACATTTTATTTCACCTTCGTCGCTTAAGGACGTTTGGTGAAAGATCAATGTACTGCAGTGTCCTTCGGTAACAATTGAGGTACGACGACTACTAAATATTTCAAATCCATCTTTAAACCAAGATATTGTCGGTTGCGGTGAACCTTCAAAGTAAACCTTAAATTCTGTTTTATCATTTTCCATCGATTTAAGGTCGTGTAGAATATCGACAAACTTAGGCACGATGACTGCGGTTCTATCGAGAGACACTGTGAGAATATCTGAGATTTCGCTTGGATTTGACATTCCCGCTGCATTTTCTGCGGATATACGAAACTGGTATCTGAAACCAGGTTCAAGTCCTGTCAGAATAAGTTCGGGTCGAAGAACGATCTGAGGCGCTGTGCGTACCCAAACAGGGGAGCCCAGCCGATTGCATTCGACGCCGAAACCTGTGATCTGTGAACCTCCATCATATCGAGGTGGTAGCCAACGAAGCGTCACGGCATTCTGTTCTTCCTCGCTCCCGCTAGGGATTATATCAGGTTTCCCAGGCGGAGACGGTCGTTCTGAAAAAATATAATGAACTTTTATTAATTTTATTATTAAGTGTTTGATTAATATTAATACATTTAAATATAATCTGTGTGTTACTCAATCTCAATGCGATACGCATGTCTAACTGAGTATGTAGTTTGTTAAGTGAATACAATCCATTATTTTTATTTATATCCTTTCAAGATCATTTAGGTGAAAACTTTATGGAAATCATATCAAATGTATCATTATCTATTTACTTCTTATTGATTGAGAAAATTGTTGAAATTCATGCGCTTTGAGAAATATATTATGAAGAAAGTTTTTTTTTTAAATAAGTGTTAAAAATCAAATAATATGCATTCACTGTAAGTTATATACTATCGGATTTTTAATAAAGATAAATCACACAATGAAAATATAAAACATGCTTTTTAGTTAAAAATACTCAAAGAGTAGGAGAAAGAAAGATAAGAGAATTAAAAAAACAAGAGAAAATGAATAATTCGTTTGAACGTAAAACGAATGCATAGGCTTGAGAGAATCTTAAGCCATGTGCGATTTGTTATTTCTGGACTCAGAGATATTATATTTTATAACACGACGAATGCTTTGAAAGCATATTATTTCAACCGTGCGTTAACAAAAGTATAATTATTTCAAAACTTTATATCATTATTGCTCATTTAACAAGGAAAACAAATTAACAAAGTACGACGGAAAATTAGCATTATCGTATAATTATTTAGCATATGTTAGTATCCGTATAAAATTAAACAAATGTGTAGATATGAACTCACGGGATATTTAATTAATTAATCGGTACAATAGACTGATAGTTATTACGAACACTGATTTGATCTTGTTACCATTTGAAATAAATAAACCAACCCTGAAATTTACAATTTTCAAATAGTTTCAAATTTATCGTATTATGTCAATTTTACACATAAACACGCTTACTAACATTTTAAATAGATGTCCGTACAACAGAAAATGTATGAAATAGTAATTTTTGATAAATATCTACTGTAATATAAATAAAGTTTTGTTTATCGAGATGATAGTATAATAATTATGCATATGTAATGAATGATAAACGAATGCAGTAGATACAAAAAATGTTGGGATGGCCTCGTGTGCGAGCGAGAATGGCGAGTACGAAGAGCGAGAACGATGCAAGGCGTGCTGAGGGGCGAGCCCCCCGACGGCTAACCACCGGTGGTCTCTAAAAATAATACCAAGCCGTCATCTTTCTCCTGATTGTAAAGTATGGAGAGTCCCACACGATGCGGCCAAATGCTCATTCCCGGGGATCCGACACATAGAAATCGCACTGAAATTTATATAATGTGAGTCGGTACCTGCCGCTTTCCAGTGGACGTTTTTCCTGGGCCGAAAGTTTCCCCCGGATTGTGTGTTTCCCATGATGGCAGCACATCCGCCGCTCGACTAATGTCCCGCTGCCCCGGCGGACAAGCCGCTGCCCACCGCGACATCTCGCGGGAAAACTTCGCCCAGCACCGCCATAAAACAAATGCTTTTCTTAATTAAAAATCATTTCAAACCTTTTAACTTACTTCTATATCCCAATCATGTCTCCAATACTTCCACTACCCATATATCAGCACTTTATCCAATTTTAGAAACATTCAAATTTTGAACAAGTTATTTTTTTTGTTGACGTTTCGTGAAATCCATAGATTTCATTTTAAATAGTACACTTAAAATTATCATACATATTCTTCCAAATTAAAATTATTAACTATGGCCAATCTTGCATTTCAACTAATCTGCTTAACCTAAATATATGATATTTTAATTAATTTCATACCAATTGAGTTTATAAATCAAAACTTTTCCGTTTCCTCTTCGCACATAATTTTTATACCCGGTATGTTAAAAACTTGTAAGAAACATGAATCTTAACATTGTCAATTTAAAAAATCAAAACACACAACTGTTCACATAGTATCAGTCAGTGTATAATTATTTCAATAATTACAATGCAATATAGTATTTAACAGTTTTCAATGATTTTTCAATGTATCTATATAATGTCCACTTTGAAAACAAAGCATCTCCACAGTGTAAGGATGTCCATTCTAGAAATATAATATAATACATAAATCTCCGCTATGTGAAGACTTTTCTTGATGGATATTTTCATGCTAATTGACTGTCAACCAATCGTTCAACCCATTAAGGTATCCAGCCAACTGTGGCATTGGCCAACGAAGCGCACGCTAAGGAATCGGTCACCAAAGAAATAATTAAGTCATTTTTTACTGATCATTCACAAACAAATTATAAATGACTCCAGATAAATATTTGTATCATGTCCACCCTGAGGCACGTGGACTATACAGATTTTCAAGTTGTACGGATTGTTTTATAAGTATTAATTATTGTCAGTCCACCACATTACCACATACACTAAATATTGAATTATACTTACTGGATTTAAATTATCTACGAGGCTTGAGTTCGTGACTATGGGTACTGAACAAGGCCTACCCATTTAACAGCCATTGAGGTAGCAAAACATTTTTTTGTCAGCACAAAATATAGAGCATATGGATCGTATGAAGACTTATCTTGGCAGATTATTTTTTCACACGAAAGAGTTATCAGCTAATCGACTTATCGCGCATCCAGCCATTAAATTAAACAAAAACTCTTACAAAAATATAATCACACGACCTTCTGCGTCAATTCGGGTGCATTTATCACATGGCTATAACGATGGTAAATATATATTAGCTCAACTTACAAAATACTCAAAACACACTTACTTAAGCCATATCAAATATAAAAATCATAGAAATGGTCTGGTGTATAATGTGCGAAATATATATAATGATAAAAATATATGTATATATTTTGAATCAACGGTACAATTAATCATTATACTACGTGCTACAGAGTCACTTCTGTTCCATTAATATACCATCTGACGGCGATCAGCACTATCCTTTTTCACTATCATTAGTTCTCAACTGGAACGGTCCTGTGTAAATGATGATTTTGAATAATACAACAAATGATTTTAATCGTGACATATAAAACGCGATATGTTAATTTTGTAACACGCTTCCTCTATAATATTTATTGGTGTTTAATGCCGCCGATTATTCGTCGTGCCAAGAAAATTGTTATGAATTGACAATCAAACCTATATCAATTAGAACAGAATGTTGGTAGGATGAGATGAATAACAGTGTGAACAAAACATACCAGACAAATTACATGGTTTAAAAAATACAAAAAATCTTTGATTACCTATTTTAATTAATTTGATAGATCGTTTTAGAATAACCGATAACCAATAGTACTGTATAATTCTACGTTTAATAAAGTTTCAATGGTAACAGAACTAACGGAAACTGTAAAAAAAAATTAACTCGTGAAAATAAAATGTATTAGTATAATTATTAGCAGCGCGTGGCCATATTGGTAATAACGCGCATGCATCGCACGCATGAGATTTAAGTTCCACAGATGCATTGAAGAAATAACAGAAACTAGAAAACCCAGCCAGCTTAGCGATTCGCTAACTTTGCATTTTTATAAAAGCACCATTTCGAGACATCTACAAATCAATTAATTAAAATTTAAGAGATAATTTGTGAAAGACTGGAAATCAGTATTGTAATAAAATCTGTCGAATGTGACAGACCAGTGGTTCCCAAAGTCGTCCGTACCGACTCTCAGGGGTCTGTGCGACCGCTGAGAGAGTTCCGCAGTAATTAATTTGGGGATCCGCAAAGAAACGCACGAGAAATCATTATTACGTGTAGTAACTGGACTCTTTTTTTTTAGAAATAATTTTTCGGGGGCTGCGGATTATTGTTATCTTAAATGGGGGCTCGCGGCACAAAAAAGTTTGGGGAAACTGAGTTTGATGGACCATGTTTCAGATATGTTCAAATTTAAATCTATTTTAACCCACGTCACGTAGATGGAAAATATTGCTATCATTGTAAAAATCTAACTGACATGTACTCATTCGGAGCCGATGCGGTCATAAAAAATAAAGCTATTTTCTAGATCTGTACGACTTTAAGTTTGCTTGTCAGTTTCTTATGGTTAATATAATATATTGTAGTAACGACCGTCAATATTTTTATTACAAACATTCGTCAACGATTTTTTATGATGATCGTTCCATTATGTGTAAGATAATTTTTTATTTAAGTTTTCTATTTTCAGTAAAATATGATAAATTTGGTGGAGAAATGCATATTTATACATACGATTGTAAAACTTTAAGCGTGTTTTTTACGGTCCAATCATTCCACACCCTTATATTGCAATAATCTCGATAGGTACAGATAAAATATACATGTATAAGCGAAGATAAATTTTCAATGAAATAAAACGAAAAGTATTATGTGTTTAAAAGTTGCAAGTATTGACTTAAATATATTATATGACTTATATATATATTATAATGGCTTTAAATTAAATTATACACATCCAGTAAAAGTGAAACCACTGTATAAAACGTAAATGGCTCATAATTAATTAACTGTTTTTGGTTAGAATTATCTGTAACTTCATACTTAGTTTTGTTACTTATTAACATCATAATTAATATATATTCTTGTAATAATAAAAAATTTAATAAAACAAAAAAATATTAAACATTAGGTAGGGCTAAGCTAAGGTGGAGGGGACACTGGTCCTCTCATCTGGCAGGGTAAGTGGATGCGCAATATAGATTCAAAAATGAATCATTAGCCTCTCCCTTATCAAGACCGTCTGTGCGTGGTACAAGCACCACATCCTTCACGAGGTAGCTCTAATTTTGCCGAACACAGTGGATCTAGACCGGGAGGTCAATAAATATTCCTGGTATTTGATATCAGTATAGGTCAGTGCCGGTGCCAGGTGGATGGCGGTGCAACTGCACTACTTGACGGATCTACTCGGAAGGACGATGGATATGGAAAAATGTCCTGGAAAAAACATAACATCAGTGAGAATTCTTTAAAATAATTTTATAATAAATAAATGAAATTTCATTAAAAAAATATATCATGTAATGTCACTGAAACTGGTTGGGTCATCTGATTTGGATACCAACGGTGATTGTCTGCTCACGAGTTTTCTGACCCTCGGGCCATCAGCGGCTATTCACAGAATTAATTTAATGTCTGGACGTTGGCATAGCCTGACCGGGTGCAAGAACATTAATAGGTGAAAAAAACCCTTACGGCACCACGTCGGAAGATATCAGTTTCTAATGATTTTTTGTGATTTTCAGCTCCGGCAAGGCAATGATTACCATCATAGAAACGTTAGCTGCTGAACAGACTTCAAAAATGACGGTATACATTATCTATATCGATGATAGAATAGAAATGGATATAGTGAGTAATTAATGTGTTTAAAGAAAAATTAGAATGATATCTCCAATGAGTCATTTGGTATAATTTTCATTTCATTCAAACTGCAATCGATCAATTATGTAAACCCATTTTGTGGCTGTTAATAAGCATTTTCAATTTGTTTTACAGCGCTGATAACGCTGTGATTTACCTGCATGACTGAAACAAATGGCGCAACATGTTACTTCTTCTTTTCTCTGAAAGCAGAACATGAAAAACAATGTAAGTCATCAATGGCGTTTAGTTAATAAATGTAACAAAAAAATTAAATTACACTCAATAAAAATTTATCATGAAATGCCACTGAAGCTTGCTAGTTAACCTGACTTGGATCCCAACGAAGATAGTCAATACTGCTGATCAGTTTTCTGACCTTCGGACCATCAGCTGCTATTCACAGAATTAATTTAATGTGCTTGGACGTTGGCATAACCTGGCTGGGTGCAAAAAGATTGGTGACATGAAAAAGAATCCTTAAGGCGCCACGTCGGAAGATATCAGTTTCTAATGATTTTTTGTGATTTTCAGCTCCGCCAAGGCAATGATTACCATCATCAAAACGTTTGCTGCTTGACAGTCTTCAAAAATGACGGTATACACTATCTACGTCGATGAAAGAATAGAAATGGATACGGTGAGTAATTAATTTGTCTTAAGAAAAATTAGAATGATATCTCTAATGAGTCCTTTGGTATATTTTTTTATATCATTTACAGTGCAATAGATTAATTATGAAAACCTACCTAATGTGCCCACTATCCACCCGCCCCGTACTTACACCTGGTCTTAATCAGGCGTATCCCGGAGCTCTGATATCGAGAAGCGATCTACTTCATTCAACGGGAATTTCCCGGGAGTAAAAATAAATTACTCAAGAGGTTACCACGTGCTTAAGTGTGCTGAAGTTAAAAGAAATATTATGATAAAAAAAAGCTACTTATATATTTATAAGATATATATAAGCATAGATTTTAAAATCTTTAAATAATGAATGGTAAGAATTATTTTCCCGTTTTAAGGCGACGAAATGTCGAGTCGGGTCCCTTCTCCCCCTGAGGATTGGTAAACAATTTAATTCTATTAATAAATTACATTTCGATTGCTATCCTGGTGATAACAATGTTATTAAGAATATTATATTTAAAAATAAAGTAAATTCATGATAACATACTCATATAGATGGTGTCACTAAAATTAACTAATCTGAACAATACCATCTATATTCTTTATTAAGTTTATTTCTTGTCAAATGATAAAATGGATTTCTTACAAGAAAATATCAGTTTATTTAACAACAAAGCATTTTTATTATGTTTAATAATATTATTTTTTTTTACTTCAGTCGTGATAGTTGCAGCCAAACTGTAGCTTTGTCATTAAAATCATTATCTAATACAAAAAAACAAAAGCTTGTCAGCCGTAAGTTTCCTCTTCTGGCTTAACCTCAGAAGTACTACGTATAGTAGTATCCAAGTCAACTGAATCATCTCAATTAGCATTCAGTCTCCTTGTTACGTTCTGTCTATCGGATACTGTCAAATTTTTCGGTATCTTTAAACACTAGACTTCTTAAGTTCTAAATTATTTAAAACTGGTAAATTTAAAATCAATTTGCATCAAGCACCAACAGTCAAAAATATTAATTAATTAGACTTTTTAACCTATTGATAGCGCTTTAAGTATGACTGTAGAAAGATAACTAATTGTACAACGCATATATCATGGTTCTTAAATGTATCTTCCTCGCCAACTTTAATAAATATCTTAAATACTGCTGACACTATCTTGCTACACTAGATATCCAACTTCAAATCCCTGTTTATAAAATATTAGCTTTTGATCCGATTTCCTCTTGGACATATTAAACACTCATTCTTTATTAAAATAAATTATATTTATCCTGTTATTAAAAATGTGTTTCTAGTCTTGGCACTATACATTATTTGTAATATATTTTTGATCATCGGTGAAGTTATTAAAATTTTAAGGAAGCATAGCTTTTTTATTAGGTGTCAAAATTTCACGTCGTAACATTCACCGTTTGGAAGGAGTTTTTGACACATGTATGTATATTCTGTTTAATCACCCATGTGCGTGTCATATTTATGACAGATTTTTTCTCTATAATTCTTCCTAGTAGTGTCTCTGAAAGCTTTTATAGGCATTGATTATGGTATAGAATTTTCGTCTTAGGTGGTTTCATTTGAAAAACGCTATTAATTATTTTGCCCATCAAAATACCACTCAGTATATATAATATATAGAGAATACAAAATATCTGCCTGACTTACTTTTGGCCTTCAATTTTAATTGATCATCGACGTTCTTATGCCGATACATTTTTTACTGTTTAGTTTTAGGGCTTGAGATACCGGGAGGATACTTATATAATTGATATAATATGTATTTTAATGAATAAATATTAGTAATTATATTTTAGAAACTTTCTATCAGAATTATCCCATCTTAAACCATATTAATTTTACCTTACCAATGAAAATTTTTATTTTTATAAAATATATGTATTTTAATAAGCAAAAAAATCAATGTTATATCGTATGAAAACTGTCTCAAATTTTTTTCGTAATTAACAGTACATTTTAACAGTCTAAAATTTCAATAAACTAAAAACATTCAAAAACTTTGCATGTAACAAAAGCTTGTTTGTACAAATCAAAACATATGCGACGGAAAACAGCATCATTCTATTAATTTTAAAATTACTTTGCATGTAAAAATAGTACGGCAGTACTTATTAATTGGCACGTTCTTTTTGATTCAAATAATAGAGTATAAATTTGGCATATATTTTTTGGAAATAAAAATATGATTATTTTCTAATTCGGAGATTGCAGGGGGCAAAAAATTCATTACATAAAATGTATCCAGTTCATTTCTTTCTTACCAGATACCTAATCTTAATATAATTTTCAGTATCTCATATGATAAGAAGCTAAAACAATATTCGATCATAACAATACCAACAGAATTAAATACAACATAATATATTATACATATGCCATAACAATAAAAATGCTTATTATTATAATCAATCGTGTCTGACATTGAAATCTTCATATTATTTATTTTCAACCTCGCATTTGCCAAATTTTTTTTCACAGTTTGTTTTACTTTCCAAGTTCTTGGCAATTGATGCAAGATTATATGTGTGAGTAGGAATCATTATTTTTCAAGGTCTTGAAAAGTTTCCAAATTTCTTTTACTGTTCTCCGATAATAATATAAATGTGACCTAATTTGATTAACTAACGGTGAATCTTTATAAACATACTGCAAATTAGTAAGTAATTTTGTAGAGATTCTGTCCCAGAACATTAAAGAAATATTTTTATTTAATATCTCAAGCATGGTTTCATTTCAAAATTATTTCAATTGTGAGCAAAAGTTTTGATTTTTTTTTTGTTTCTTTACGCAATAACTAATCTAGCTAAACGTGCCCTCCGTCCACCCGCCCCGTTCTTACGCCTGATCTTAATTAGGCGTATCTCTCAGAAGCGATATACTTTATTCGACGGGAATGTCTCGAGAGTAAATATGAATTATTCAAAACTAAGGTTACCAATCACTCAAGTGTGCTGAAGTTAAAACAAAAACTAGCTTATTTATAACCACCATGTATGTCTATTTTACAAATTTAACTCTACGAAATTATTTATCTCCCCTTTCCTTATATGTCTTACCATATTGCCGTACAATAGTTTCTTTGGAATTTATTCATACGTCCATCGCGATGTAATAATTTATTTATCAGCAATAGGTGTCACCGAATCGAATGTCTCAACTGCATGAATAAACGAACTTACTTTTAATTTTATGAGGGATAAATACCTCACATGATGAGAAATCGACTTATGATAAATTAGTCGACGTTAAGACTAATTTATAAATATCACATTTGGATATCAATATACAGAATTATGAAGTTAATAAATTATAGAATAAAACTAAAACCATTTTCATAAGAAATATTTCAAAAGTCCTTAAGAATAGAGAATGTCACTTTTCAAATGAATAAATCTATACTTTTTTACAATTCATTATCAAAATAAATGTGATAATGATAATACATATAATATTATAAAGAGTAATATAATTCATCTTATATACGTGAATATTAGTTACATTTTAAATTAATTATTTGCCTTAAGTGGGTTTTCCTTTAATGATTTACTGACACATTAATTATAAAAGAGATTTTTCAACGGCTGAAAATATATTTTTAAAAATTGACGCATGTTTTTTAACCCTCCTGGTTTCATAAGAACAAAATATATTGCAAGCGGGTAAAACTAACTCATTGCAACATTAAAAAACGATTTTAAATTGCTTTTGTATAATATTAAAAAATAACCGTATGTTTTAATCGTGTATAATATTTTTCATTTTTAATAGCAATCACTAGGTCTTTGTAATAACAATAAGTAATTATTGTTACTAGATATGTTTAATGGCATAATACATTTTCTTTCCTGTACACGTATATTCCATATATATATACATTTCTTAGAATTCAGTCTTACATTCCGTCGTGAATGGGGTATGGCGAAAACCAAACTAATTCTAAAGTTTATAATCGAGGAGGAGCAAATATTTTTCGATATTCTTCCAAATATGATAACAGTATGTAAATTCCTCTTCGATATTGATATTTCAAAGCGCATTTCACATACTTCATATTCCAAATGAAAAAAATAAAAGCAATTTTATTATTCTAATAATAAAAACACTTTAGTTTTAAATAATTTTCATATGGTGGATCTAATAGATATTCTTTACCCCATTCGGTCAGTATATGGTTAAGGATTAAACAGAGTACTCCATCTCGTGGAGATTTTAAGAAGATCAGTGAAAGTTGGATAAAACCAGCTGCGATGTTGCCAACGACGCCGATGCCTACCGCCTAATATATAATATAACATAAACAAACAAATCGACGCCATTTCTTTGAAATAGGATATTTTTTGGCACGCAAATTAAATAATTTAAAACAAATCTCAATACGGAAACAATGTTTATTTTTCTTAATAAATGACAATTTCTAAAGTAAGAATTGACTTGTAAAAATGTTTTATGCAGTTTATAAGAATGATTTTGGTTGACTGCTAACGATTCTGGAGTGCTATCTAGAAAGTACGAAAAAAAATAATTGCTTGAACACATTAACAATTAAAGTATTTCTAGCAATATTAAAAAAAACAATGAATTTTTTTTTTTTTTTTAATAACATAATTTTTAATTTATTTATCTAGTTTATATTGAGTGTGATAATATGTGACTTAAGACTTAACGGCCCCAATCCGCGATCCGTTTTCCGCCTTCACTAGCTCATTGATTAAATGTTTTGAAACAGATTTCAAAGTTGTCTTTGTGTTTTAAGCATTTTTAAGCGATATCTTTTCATGTATCAATTTCTCAACTTACCGAGAAGCAAAGAAAGGATATTGATTTGTAAAGAAAAATTATGGTAATTACGCAGTAAGCGGTCAATAAAAACTTATACGTGGAGTAAATACCTGCATTTTGTATTTCCATTAATTTTATTAGCACCATAATTACTAACGAATTTTACGGTAGCATTTTTTTACTTAATCTTAACAAATGTAAAAATTAAAAAAAAAGTGATACGTAAAGATATCCGTATATTAGGAATGCTAATGATAAAGAAAACAAAGGCAATATCTAAAAATAATAAAACAAGAAACCATAGAGACACCCGATAAATGACAGTAGTGATACAATGATTATAAAGAACATAGAAAATAGTCTTATAATATAATTTATAATTTAAATATGTACTGAAATTATTGCATAAGCCGACTTATGACCTGTGTATCGGTCGCCATCTGATTGTGGTCGTTAATCGATAAATTTCCTCGGCGATCTTTTGCCAGCAGAACTAAAAATTATAGACAATAAGATAAAACAATAATGTAGTTTGTGATATAGTTCCAGAGGCATCTACGAGTACAATTAGTAAAAGAAAGTCTATTTGAGGTAGTTTATGTGCACCGTAAATGTCAGAGAGAACAATGATAATTCTAAAACTGAAACCGTTTCTAGCAGAATTGATTGGTTCATTTTAGTTCTTAGAACTTCCACTCAGTATTATTGAGGTATTGGCATAACAAATTAAAGTATACGAGAAATAAACATAAGCGATAAGAACGCTATTTAAGTAATATTGTTGCAAATTGTATTAGCTATTGTTTGTGCATAGCAGTAAAATTTGCGAGATTTTATCATGTTTGTCAAACAAATAATCGCACGGAAGCAGTGGTAACAATCATACAGTTTTCTTCATTCCTATTAAAACTACTCTCAAATGTGATTAATGTAGCCGAGAGTGAAAATTTATCTTTTTGAGTAATAACCACGTATACTAAATTCGCTCAGAGTTTTGAGAAAAATCATATTTAAGTATTCGGATATATTTTGACGAAACTGTTTTTATCACTCAACTCTCGATCCATTAAATACATATTCTAGATTTTAAAATGATTATTTTTCATGCATTTGATTATCTATTTAGCCACTAAGAAAACATTTAATTTTCAACTTAAGCTTAACTTGAAACATCTACATAAAACAAATGTATATTTTTCAAAAATGATTTTATGATTGAGGATGATAACTATAATACATAATTATATGACCCTTCTTCCATCGGTTTTAGTATACCTACAAGTGAAAGTTTCAATAAAAAATTTAAAAAAAACCAAAAATCTTTATTTATCTGTTTATAAATAATGGAAAAGTACAATATGTAACGATCTGATTTTTTCTGAATGTACTTTCATATATTAGAGTGGCATACTTAAATATTACCTACGTACTTTACTAAATATTTAGTGATATCAAAAAAAATTTTTTTTTTAAATAGACTTAGCTATTTATTATCTTCACATACATCAGTAATATAAAAGCATGATTTTCACGATTTCAATCACATAGACTATTGGCTAAAAATGGCTGGTTGAGGATAGTTAACAAAGTCATCGCGCTCGATTTATTTTTAAATATTGATGAATTTTTTTTTATACCATGTTTGCTCCCAACTTGATTGTAGATCAATTTATTTACAGTTAATATGAATGTCGCGTTATTTACATTTTTTTAAGCCATGTTCGTTCCCAACATGGAGCATATGGATCTTCACAGTGTGAAGATATCCACTCCGAAAGAGGAGTATACGAATCTCCGCAATGTGAAGACGTCTTGACAAATTATTTTTCACGAGAATTGTTTG
>JAGVSQ010007363.1:0-15401 GCA_022683975.1 Rhyacophila evoluta
TAACAGTGATCTCATATATGGAAGTTTACCAGTTTTAAATAATTCAGAATTTAAATATTTGTTTATTTGTATATGAACCAACATTAAACAAAAAAAATACAAATCGAATTAATCGCTTTAATTATAAAATAAGTGTATGTAACTTATTTTATAATAAAAAATAAAACAAATAAAAAAATGAAAACAGTGAACGCCATCGCGCATCGGTCTTATGAACAGGAATGCAGAATATTGTGGGTAATACAAATGGCATGGATTTTTGTCCGTCACTTATAAAAACCACTATAACGGATACCGTATTCAAGCACGTTTCGGCATCTCTAATGTTTCATGCAGGCCTGATACGACGATCACATCGGAAGATGGTGGTGTTGGCAACCGGAGCAAGCGAACAATTTTCATTCGACAAAGGCACATTTACCTTCATTACGCATGATACCCTGATACCTCCTTATGTTCGGTTCTCTCGCGCATAGCGCACAGCCGATCGGAGAATTTCGGCGTCCATTTTAATACTCTACCTCCTATTTTATCTGGCAGCCGTGTAACTACTCGTGTGTATTCGCTCGGTCTTCCTGCGCAGGGATGCCGTCAGCGTAACAAACTCGCTTCAATTTAATATCTATCTCCTTACTTGGGTGGAATCCTAGTATCTCGATATACGGCATTCGTTCGGGCTTCTTGCACAGTCGCATCATAAAAATAAATCTAAGAAAACTATTTACCTCCTCCTGTTGTCTCATAAAATGATATTTTATTAAAAATCGATTTAATATGTTCTTTTCGAACAAATAAATTGTATAAACATGGGTCCATCATCATCATGTTTACTCATAAAATATTTTGAACGAAGTAAATAGCGTTTAAAAATAATTTTGAATAATGAACGCAAAAAGGCGACGGCTTCAGAAAATATTTACTCACCTACCTAATCATTGTAATTACATAGTTTTCAACAATAATTATTTATAACTAATAAACAATCCAATCGATGAGTAATCGGTATGTATAATATGTATATGTATATCCTTAATAAGACAATGTTTATTATAGTCATATCCTATAAATGTGTAGCACGCTCATAATTATTCAAAAACTTATCTTTACCAAATGTTTTTAAAAATAGCCAAATCCAGTTTTTATTAGGTATATACATCATAATTGAACTTCGTCACTACATTTTCTTTTGTATGCTCTATCAAGAAATTATTGTGTTAATTGTGGAAGTAGTCTGTTTTTTTAACATCGTTATCAATAAGATGATAATTATAAGTGTGACCATAGATAGGAAAATGTTCATTTTCTGTGATTTTCAACAAAAATACTCGCCAGTAACGCGCTTTGTAAAAATGACACTTTGCCTCGTTTCATTAATTCGTATGACGATGAGCATGTAATTCGCAACGTTGCAAATACTGTGCAGAATATCTGCTGCTTGTTATGAGACCCTAATAGATTATTTGCAAATTTCGAAATCTGTACAAGGCATGCGGATGATTCGCTGAAAACACCGCGGAAGAAGGACATTCACTAAAAGGAAAATATTTTTTTTTGTGTATGGATCGCCAGTATGGACTGACGTCGAACAAATTTTATTTTACTTCTTTTCCCTTCAGAAATATGTTCTAAAAATAATGAAATAAAAAAAATCATATTTAAATAATCACACTAATAAATATATTAATAAATCATCCCCACCCCCTACGTAAAAGAAAAAATCTTAGGTTAGGTCAGCTCGTTTCGCGCGAAATTCTGAGTATTTTGTATTAGGCGCACATGAAATGAAAAGGGTACAGCGAGCTATGGGCGCGACCAATGCTACAAATACATCGACAGACGAGCGTGTAGAAGCGTACAGAGTGCTCCATGAATGTGTGAACATACGAGTAGACTAGTACAGTGATTTAAATAAGTTACTTAGACTTTTACCCACTTATTATTCTTAATTTTGTGTGTATATTGTTCTACTTGCAAAATATTTGAATGGATGTAGATAATAAGCCTTAGTATCTATACCTACAAAATTATCACGAAAGATTATGTGTACTTTCGTTTTTTTTTCTCTTGTATCATATATATCTTGTATCCGAATATTTGAAACTACTTTCGATCCTTATTTAATTTAGACGAAGAAATAAAGACGTTATTATTATTTTCTACAAATATATAATATATAATTATATAGTGTAAAAATACCTTTTTGCTCGGCAAAATTTTGCACAGAAAATGTAATACATATATCCAATATTTGGCGGATAGATGCGAAAATCTATTTTAAATCATCCATCAGAAAATTATAGTTTATTTACAATACTAAATACTAACAGTATTTACACACTCGTAAATATTAAAGGATGTCATTAATAATAAAGTAAGCGTTAAAAAATCATGACGAAGTCCGCAGTTTCTTAGGTTTAATTTATGCTGACATTATTATAATAAATAATTTCAAATATTTTATATATTTTTTTCAATTCTTAAATTTTTTCTTGCACTGCCTGTAATAACTAACATAAATTCACCTGTCACTCTCAGCTGTCATACACGCGTTTGCCACGTCACTAAAGCGCACTTTGTACTAGGCGCGCATACAAACTAAAGAGGTATTTAAATGTTGAACGCGAGCGCCCCGGCAAAAATGGGCGGTTACTAACTAGGCAACAGACGACGCCCAAATTGTATCAGGGCAACAAGTGTGCCGCTTGAATATTATTTTCAAATAAATTATTACATAGTAGACGCATAATGTATCCAATATCAACGATAAATCACAAATTGTATAATTAGAATAGTATTTATTAATTTTGATTGCATTTACTGTTTCTCGACTGTATACTACGTTGCAGAGGAATTTTAGAAAGAGAGAAAATAGTTTTGTAAATCGAATGAATGCGCCTGTTGTGTGCGAGGCAATTCAATATTGTTCGTTCGCAACTGGTTTATTTCACTTTCGATTTCACTCGTTTTACCGTTGGCAACTCGATTCGCAGGATAGCATAAAATTGAGGAGATATAGAAAGCATCCTATGCGATATCGTTCAGCACGTGATAGCAACGCGTAATATTTTAAAACATAAATCAATTCCACTTTATTTTGCGTTGTTTTTAGTAGGTATGCAATATTAAACAATGGTGATAAAAATTTCAAAAACACTCATTCTTTATTTCCTTCACAACAAGATCTTAATAACTTGAAATATTATGTATTCATGCAATTGATTATAGATGTCTCGTTTTTATGTATTAGCATTTTGTCTACGTGCATGAATTTTCAGCGTTCAAACATGTATGATAAAACGAATGGGTAGTAAAAATTCAAATGTACTACACAGAGGAAGATTTTACGGGTATAATTCCTCACATTGTTTCGCCAACCAAACCGTTACACGCAGTGCTCTTGTGCCAATGTCATTATGTCAATTATGATCGCTTTACAAGATTACGCCAATATTACGCCAATAAATTGTCAAAAAAGCGACTGGGTGCGGATCGCATGCAATAATAACTGTATACATTAGGTGGATACGCCGTGTGATACCTGGAAAAATATTGTTTGCTTGCAAAATAAATGTTCTGTATGCAGCGGAGCGGTATCATTTTTTTGTATCGTGCTACTTTTATGATATTTACTTTTCAAGCACATTTAACAAAGATTTAAAAGTTTAGTGTTTATTAACTAGCAAAGATTATTGATATTTTAAAAATAGTTAAACATTCGAAATACAAACATTTTATACATATGTTTTATGTATGATGAAAAACGAGTGAGGGGCTTCGATTAAATACCCCCGTGTTACTTTTTATTTAGGGAGTAGACCTAAAATATAATAAATAATTATAGCACTGATGGAAATAAATGGTATTTTCATGGCAGTTTTATTTGACATATAACGCTTTGATATTGTTTATTCGTATATTGAAATAAATAAGTTTATTCGTGTTTGGAGACATCATAATACTAAAATGAAAAGATTACAATTTGAAAATTCGACAATAGTTATTTCCCGCCAGTTTCTTGGCAAGTTCGTTGGCGGTTATTTGACCGGTTCGGATGCATGTGCCTCTGGTAGCGAGGGCGTCCCGTGGAGGCAGGTCTGTTTTCGACTAGCCAGCCATGAACAAGGGCGGCGCTTACGTTCATCAGATAGATGGGTTTGAAAGTAATTGCATCCGCACGAGGGAATATATTTTTATTTTAATAATTTATTCGATGGGAAAAAAGCATGTTTCATAATTTACGTCTTAACGAGTCTTCGTCATTCATTCAAAGCCTTTATGCGGTAGATGTAGAAATACTTAGAGTGAATTGGTTATTTTCTGTCCATTTTATGAATATTGTGTGTCTGCTGCTGGTGTATCTAAATTTTAATATTCACAATCAATATAATGCCCTAGCCCATATGTATTATAAGTAAATTAACAACTAATTAAAAAATATTAGTAGCAATGTTAATTTAATGTTTAGCTTTTTCCTTATCTTCCGTCTTCACTTACCAAATTATATCAATAAAAATTATGATTAATACCATTTCAATTGCGTCCGTTTGTTTACAATATAGACTTTTTATACATTTAAATATGGAATTTGTGAGAAATTTGTTTATCGAAACTAGATTGTGTCCACAATTTTCATTCCTATTTCAGAAGTAATCATTAATATTTTTTTATAGATTCACTCGTTATTAATTTGGTGGGACGTAAAGAATTACTGTAATTCCATTATTGAAATTGGTATATCTCTAGTGAAGTCTTTTAGAGGAAACGACTCTGTAATGTTGTGGAGTAAGATGGGTGTGACCGCGAGGGCGTAACGCTGCGCGAGATGCGCTGCGTCCACTTCATCGAGCACACCATCTAGACGCCCCATGCTCCGCCTGTAAAATACCCCCGTCGGATATGAAAGGGTTCGTATTATGGCTGTGAATATTTGTTGGATCAGCTGATTTCTCATATGAAATTAATAATTCATACTACTCCTGACTCGCAAATTTTTTAGATAATAATTATAGCTGCAACGATGACGAATCTTAATTTGCGGCGATACGTAGAACTGTAGAGTTTTTTGGAAACAAAATTACAGAATAACATCTATCTGTATGACTTTTTCTCAAATTAGAATATTGGTCAATCAAAACAAATTGGTCAGTAACTAAAAGTACTTCATAGTTTTAAATCACAATTTGAACTTGTGCGTCCAAATAATTAAATATTAATTGAAGATTGTAACATAAACGTACAATTTAAAATTCACCATATTACGAAATAGATAAGAAAAAAAAATAGTACAAAAATATTATTTTCACATTGTCAATTTATAAAAATACGTATTTTAGCAACTATTTTATTATATCTAATTATCAATTCCTATACATTGAACACAATAAAAAATATTACAGATTTTATTTTTCTGAAATATGAAAAAGTTATTTTTATTTTGGTTATAAATTCATTGACAAGTTTCAACTCCTTCGTGAATATATTAGCCATCAAACTAATTTTGTATGCCCAGCACTGAAAATCTAAAAATATATCGCCTCCTATAATTTTTTTTTTAAACGTTTGAAACAGGAGATCATGTATGGAGCTAAATAGGAAACAAACCCGAGTATGTTATTAAAATATATGAGACATCATAATCTTTTATAGCTGTCTGGCATTCGCATTATTCGCAGTTACACTTGAAAACACTGGTCGCCGACAGTTGTGCGTAGATAGATAATGGCAGAATAATTCATTATGAAAATCGTGAATAATCACAATTCTCGTCTGAGGTACAATGACCTTGGAATGGGTCTCGGCTTCCAACAACTACTTCACCTATTTCTATCTAGTGTGGCTGTTCGTGTGTCATTGATCATTGAGTATGTCGCGTTTTTATTATATGCAATATTAATTACCATTATCAACCATAAAAATAAAAATAAGCTATGTCTTCAAGCATTTTTTTTTCGTAAATTTCTACCATGTAATTCTGTCCGTCTCATACTACATAGTACAATAACTTATATGGTATTAATTTGTTTTTAATTATCTCATCATTATTTTAAGGCTCATCGTTTTTTTTTCGTTTTTTTTACAACTTTTATCTGACGTAAGTTGGATCAGGTGATACTAGAGTTAATCATTGATACTCTGGAGTATGTATGAAAAAAGAAAGACATTTAATTCAAATAATAGAAGTGCAGCAAAACATTCTTAATTTAAAGTTATAGCCCCTGTCTATCCTCGCTTTCACTTATTTTTTCAGGTTGGTGCAATAGTAACCCCACTATTTCTACAGTGGAACTATTTATGGATTATAAGGATATAAAGTTTAACTACATCTTTTCATATGAGTTTACTGAAAAATTTAGGCGTAACTATATGTCATTTATCATGAATTATTTTTATGTTTGAATCGATCATAATTTGTTTTTGAAAATAGGCCATAGTCATGTCATCAAAATCACATTTATAAAAAAAACGTTAATAAACAGTTCGTGTTTTAATCATGCATGTGTATATTTATATTTTTTTACACAAAAAATAAACTTAACACAATTTAGCAAAATACAAAAGCCTCCTCAAAAATCGTCGTCGATGATGAGTAGGTAGATACGACGATCGTACGCCCTCCCGACTCATTCCAGCCCACTTCGGTCCCAACCGGTATGAAAAGCTTTGTTGTCTTTTTGTTTGAGGGTTCATGAAGGCTTTCTGACGGCCTTCTTACGGCATCAAGACTTGCTTTCAAAACACTGCAGTCATGACTATTCGGTCAATGAGAGTATTGAGAGCATCCGCCTCTAGGTAGGGGAAACGGCTAAACG
The DNA here is from genome assembly GCA_022683975.1 of Rhyacophila evoluta. NCBI lineage: Eukaryota > Metazoa > Arthropoda > Insecta > Trichoptera > Rhyacophilidae > Rhyacophila > Rhyacophila evoluta. Next base: position 6,810 of record JAGVSQ010007363.1, read on the forward strand.
CCGGCCCGCCCCGCGAAGCATGCAGAGCCCTAGGAACGCCTTACCACGGCAGTTTCTATCAGGCAAACATAAAATGATATGGAAGATAATTTTTAGATAACTTGCATACAACTGAGAACAACGAATAGTTTTATTCGTCAGCATTCCGCTCTTCTCTCAACTTAACAGCATTATATATTATATAATTTATCAGATATTAAAAAAAACATGTTAAAGAGTATACATATTATTTAGGTAGTATACAATCATATACTATTTTTTTTCAGGTGAGGTTTACTCTTAGTACCTACAAGTTGTTAAAGATTGTTGTAATAAGACTCAATCGTGAAAGTCCGTAACTATAATAACTTTAAATAAATAAATTGTAGGAAATATTAACCCTAATATTCCAGATTCACTTATAAGGAATCAAAAAAGACTTTCGTATGGTAGGAAGCAAAAATTAATCAATTTCAATACCTATGTTTAATATAATAATCTACATGCAAATAAGAAAAAAATAATGATACCAGACTCGCCACAGTGTAAAAAATATTAACACTTGACCGCATAACAAAAAAAATTCACGCGTCGAATATTTGAAATATTCTCGCCTGTGTATAATATGTTCTCCTAATACTTATCAAATTGCTACAATCCAATCGGTATCGCACTTCTTGAATTCAAAAAGCGTTCCCGTCTCCGTACATTTAAAAAATATATTTTTACACCGACCAAAATAAATTATTTTTATTAGAAATACATAAAATAAATAAACATGGTCACTTATGCAAATTAATATTAAAATCTACTAGGGTTTCATAAACATGACTAGGCAGCCAGCGTAGGCATATTTTGAATGAAAACGATACTCTATTTGGTTGGTAGGTAAGTCGTAAGTCCTTATCGGTTTCCATTGGTTTACGAGACTCTGAGTTTATAAAAATGTGCCAAAGATTGAGGATGTTAAAATGAAAAAATGTAATTATTATTTTGGAGGATTACACAAGTTTGATATTAAAATCCACATGTAATTTAATGTTAGTTTGAAAACATATGTAGTTTTTTAATGAAACCTATTCTGCCCAAAAAAAATTTAGGCACTGATGAGTAATTGGCGTAAAAGAACTATATTAATAGCATGCACTCCATAGACTAAGTCTATCTGGACTGCGTTTAACAGGTAGAATGATAAGTACCTACAAGGTTTCTTGCGATACCTTTACCGCGATAGCATTAAAATCTATCTACTGCAATTCATTACGCCCTTGTACATCTGTGAGTGTTTTGTAAGAAAATACGTTGAAAAATTGGAAAACTAGGGAAATTGTTTTCGATAGAATTTCTTAGCAATCGGTACAAATCATACAAATAAAAAACTAGCTGCTGTTTTTTTTACAACTAATAAATAATAAGATTTACCATACGAGTTGTTTGGTTACCTACTGGAATAAATACAAAAAAATACTAAGCAAATAATTAATTAAATAACCAAACTAAACTAACTATCTTTTTTGTCACTGGTTGCGTCACTTGTTGGGACCTTTACTTTACCAAGCACCAGGGCTTCAGACTGTATGAGAGATATTTTATTCATTTGGGATATTTATTGTCGGGACAAACATTGATATAGAATAATATTTCCGCAGTAAAGTAATTATTAAAAATAGATACATACGTAGGTACGTTTGTTTCGATAAATTACGTGATTTTTATAAAAATGATGTTAGAATATTGATCTAAAAAATAATAATGTTTTTATACATACATTATCAGAAGAAAAGGAAATTCAATAATAGCGCCAATCAAATACCTCCTCACATTTATGCATTCATAGTGAATCTGGGAAGAATTCTGATCATGTGTGACGGCACTGTGCGTTCGTTTTACTTGGGAGAATTGTGGCTTATTTTGTTGTGTTTAAATAACTGTAGTGATAAAACATTATATGTTTAGTCAAATAAATCAAACTATTTATTTTTTAATTTTGGCGAATCTTTAAATATTTAAAACATGAAATATCTAAAACGGGTTGGGTCTTTAGAAAAGGAAAATTTTGTTAAATTATATGTATGATCGATTTATGTTTTCCTATTTATTTCTAGCATTTAGCTGGTACAAGGTTGTGACGTTGCGTTGTATGATTGTAGAAACATGTGTGCGAGTACTTTTATATATTATATTTTATGCGCTTCATCATTATTTGTTCCTGATAGCGCGGCAAAATATTGTTGCGCAAATGTATTTCAATTACCTCCTCGTTCTTATTCTTTCCTATCAACTGGCGCTTACAAAGCTGCTCTTCCGCTCTTATGCATAAATATGACACGACTTAGTGGCCCGCCTCATCTCATTTTTTTTTCCTTCGCTGAATGAGTATCGACGTTTTTATTCATTAGATATTTATGTTGGAAAACTTTTATAGTTTAAATATTTTTATTCGTGCTTGGCGATAAAAAAACAAATAATGAATATTCATACTTCTATTATTAAAATATCCCTTTGTAGTTATTTTTTCAGTGTTTTTATTTTATTGTGTTTTATTTTTTTGATTTATTTATTTTTGATGATTATTTTATAATTTATTTAAATTAATGTTGAATTTGGTGTACTGCCATCTGTTCAAAAAAAATAAAGCTTGCGCTCTAATGAAAATGTAATTATCTAAATAGTTTTAGTTAGAACCAATAGAGTGCAGTAGTAAAAATATTTAATGGCTTTTAAAGTTATTGACAATATTGTATAGATGTCACTATTTAACCAACATCGAACGAATCATTTCTGAATAATATGTACATAAATCTTAGTTATACGTCAAAGATGAAATATGATTTATTTTATTCAAAGACAACAAGAATTATTCAGATGTAGGAATTAAATGAGTACCAATCTATGTTTTCTCTATTAGATTAGCTATAATATTGTTTGGGGGTGTTTCATACATATTGATTTCAAAATCAAAATTATTTGAACCAAAACTTTTTTGTATTGTAAGGCTCAATAAACAAGTAAATTTCATTCCATTTTTAAAAAATAGTCATTGACGTGCATTATAATAAAATCATAATGAAAACAAAACTGAAAACAATAATTTTATTCCCAATTAAAAATAAATTCCGCTCATACAAATGTAAGTCTGATAGGAAATACTAAAAATTGAACTAAATTATTTAGTTAGGATTTTATTTTACTACACAGTGCTATCATTATTCTGCGCACAACTTTTATGCATTGCGAACGAAGAAGTGTGTTTATTTCAAATGAAGGTAATTAGTCATTTAAATATTAAATGGTTGCTGTATCGCTTTGACCAATCGCTATGATTTATTCATCATTTTACAGTGTAATAAAGAGGTTATATTGTACTATAGTTTTAAAAGTTATTTCTGTAAATTTTATGGCCATTATGATAAAAACTGAAACATAATTTTGTGATACCCAAAGACACTAATTATTGGACGTCTGAAAATACAACGAGACGATAATATAAAATACTATAAAAAATGTTTGACAAATATATGTTACGAGGAACCTTTATAAAATATTCTACAGTGTAATAACTTATATTTTATAAAGCGTTTCTTTCACAAAATATCTTTTATAAAATATAATAGCGTGGCATTCATTATCTTTATCAAAGTTTTGGTTTTGGTTTTGACAGTTCGTTTCAAAATGGAAGACATCAAGTTTATATGTTTCCTCAACTTAATTATTGATTTCGGAAATCAAAAATAAGAAACGCCATGCAATACTTGCTAATACTTATTTAGTACCCATAATACAATATTTTAAGCAGTATAGTGTAGCATCTTTTTAATTTTTTTTAAAACGATGCGCATGATACAAATATTTAAAGCTAAAAAGTTGGCGTGAGATCTTATTAAAAATTGGGTGGTAGATATTTGAAAAAAAAATCAACATATTATTTATAGATACCAAATGAAATAAATAACAATATCAAAGATCTTTTATAGTGTAATACCGGCCTAAGTCACAAATATGATTATTGTTGCATATGTGAATCTTTGAAAGTATTTGTGATTTTTCTGGAAATACATAAAATTATAAATATGCACATATTTAGAGCGTATTAAACGAGATACATATTAACCATTTAAGGCCCTTACGCAACTAGCTTTGCATGATGGGTACGGACGGGTTAAAGTATCACGCTTGTAAACAATGTTCTGCACATAATAAACGTCATGTCCATACTTCACGCACTAGAATTAAAAAAAACGAAAGAATATAAGTTATTTTTAAAACTCATATCTTTTTATTTATTGAGATAATTGTTTGAACAAAAAATGTGTGGAAGCAAATAGATTCTAGATAAAAGTAAAGGAACAATTATTTTTTGCGAGTATTTTGCAAGAAATAAATAGAATCATTCATACGTGGGTTGGCGCCATCTACGAAAAACCAAAACGAACTAAGAAACCCATAATTAAAACGTCAATAAATAAGCCAAAAAATACTATAATCAAGACACATTGGTTATTTGAAAATACGTGTATTATGAATCTTACTAAAACCGGACTATGTGAAAGCATAATGTCTCGCCAAAACCTACATTTAAAATTACTCTAGTTCATAAATTGTTTATTTATATAATATTAATACAGTTATATTTCCTGTAGTCTGTTCAACAAAAAAACCAAAACTATTTGCTACTTGGGAATATATGATTATTATTCTTTGGTTAGTAAAAAAATGACATATATAATATTCTCGTGCAAAACTCTTTCAACTAATAAATATATTTCTAGTGTTATTTTAAACCATTAATATGATGATAAAATCGTAATCGTTAGTAAAACTGACTTTAGTAGTACAATACAGCATTGTGACATGGTTCCAGAAAATCGTCGTGTTGTACAAATCCGTGTTGTACGAAGTTTGAAGTTCATACCAAATTACGGTAGTGTACCAAAAAAATACTAAAGTTCAATTTTTTGTTTTTGTTTCACCAATAAACAAATTGAAAAATATACGTTTGTGTATCTATTTAAATGCTACAGTTCATGATTACTTTCATTTACAATTCTATTCACTCGACTCCTTTTCAAAGTGGGTTGTAAGTTTTCATTATTGAAAGACTTTTGAGAATTTTTGAATTTAACCTTTTAAAACTGCCTAATAAGCGATTTTCTGCTATTTTTTTTATGTATTTAATATATTTTTTAAGTATCTAACAATACACTTTCCGAAAGTGGAGCATATTGATTTTTGTAATTTGAATACCTACTAATCTTTTACCAGAATTGGATTGACAAATTACTCAACATCACTTAAAATGGTTGTATTTCAATGTTTTTGGATAAAAAGGGGATTTAATATATCTAATAATAATTTTACTCTCTTATTGATCATAAGTGATGATCTTAAAAGCTAAAATTAATAAATATGTAACCCAGAAATAGCAGCTAAAATCCTATGGAATAATGTTACGTTGCAAGTATTCACCGTTTGGGAGAAATTCTTGTAACAGACAGACACACACATGTATTTTCAATTTAGTTTAGGTTATAATATAATCTTCTTTATTATATTACATTTTATATTATGAAAATATATCTTGGCTGATTGAAATATGGAGCAGAGAAAAAGGCTTATAATTTTTTTTTCAAATAGTGATTATCAAGATAATCGCTTCAACGATTGAATCCTGTCGTTAATTTTTTATTTTTTTAAATACATATTTAATTAATATTTTATACTGATGGTGCTTGATGGAAATTGATTTTAAATTCTAAATTATTTAAAACTGGTAAATCACATATTGAAGTTTACCAGTTTTAAATAATTTAGAAATATATAGGTATTTGTGAGATTCGTGTTTGCCAAATGGCTACTGAGGTGGCACGGTATATAAGTGTTTTATAAAAATTATACTATAATAATACAGATAGTTCTATAAAATACCTAGAAAAAAACTAAAAAGTGGGCAAGGGAAAAAATATACAAGGGCGCTTCCTACCCACGGCGTGGAACTGATTATATGTGTGAAATGCCAATATAGTGAATTTTAATACGAGTATAGTGTTGAATGTTTAATATATAATAACTTTCGTCATTTGCTGGTATGTTCGTCTCCGTTTGTGTACTATGTCAACCGAAGCCGTTAGAAATATCTGATACCACAAAAATTCGAATTCAGCCGATGGGGACAAAACTTTCGACAATAGTGATAATATAATCTGTCACTAATGAAATTGATATTAACCATAGGTGTATTTTAGTTGAATTGCCACTGATTTTGTTTCTAAGCTTTTAATGTAATAGAGCTTTCTATGTACTTGTTTATATGTTTATTTGCAGAACATCATCGTATGGGATCATACTCCTGTAAGCGTAAGGGTCGACCTTTTTAGAACGAATTAATAATCGGTCGAATGGGTTAGCCATTAGCTTTTAAAAAAATCGGCGTTTTATATAATACAATTGTCTCTTTTCACTAAGCTTATCAGTAATAGAAGCAGCATTCAAATTAAGACTTTATTCTACTCTTATGAACTTTTATTAAAAGGTAATTTACGTTCATTACACCACGGCTTATGCCTGCATTACTTAAAACAAATATAGAATTTATAATATGTAATGCAATCCTGGAACTTTAATTTTTATATATATGTAGAATTTGATATTCTTTAGAAAGCTGTCTTAATTGTAAATTATGTTATTATACGTATATGATTTGAAAATACTTATAATGGTGTTGACGATGAGTTTCTGGACGTATATTGTTATATTTGATTACCATCCTTTGTATTATATTTCTCATAATATTAATTTCTACGAATATATAGTGGAGGCGGTACCCCCGTCGAGTCAGGCCAGCTAAGTATGTAGAAGGCAGAGTTTCTATTTAAAAAACATATTATTATAACTAACATAATGCGATGGGATTGTTTGTTTTTGGTTGTACCTAGTTGAAAAACTGTTATATGGACTGTACTGTAATATAAATAAAACTTACGTAATTAGACATTTCTAAGTATGAATGTTATAGATATTTTATTGTTTTCGTTTGTCGAAACTTATACAACTTACCCCGCTCAGCCTAATATCCAGCTGCTAAATCTGGAAAAATCTCAAAGTTATATGAAAAATATTATTCAAAATGAAAGTGGTGCTGTATAAAAATGTATACGTGGTGACTAAAGCTACGAGGGGGTGGTGGGAGGGGGAAATCTTTAGTTATATTCAAGCCACAAGCGGCAACATCTGTGCCCAAATACAAGTAAAGCAACCTGATGGGTATATACAGGCCGTTCGGATCTTTCATCTCATATTATTATTTTATGACATAACCGAAGGGATCTGCCTTACATCCACAATGATTGCTGACCACAGAGAGGTATGCTCCCGTTCGCTTATCTATAAATATAATTTTATATGTATAGAGAAGTAACAAAAATATGAAGAAATAAACATATAATTATATTTAAAATATTAGAAAAAAATTGGTTTTGCAAATCTAATACGTATATAATATAAAAAAATAGTGATCAGTAAATACCAGATGCTTTTTTATGCTTAGTTATATATATGTCTCCCGGTAGCGTAGTTGGTAGCGCGCGCCTAGCGATCCGGGGAATGCGGGTTCGAATCCCCATCTGTCGGGTTTTAAAAATCTGAAAAATGCAGGACTGGATGCCCATTGGGCTTAGTAAATAATTGTCTGACAAACAATTTTCGTGAAAAATAATCTGTCAAGACGTCTTCACATTGCGTAGATCCATATGTTCCATGTTGGGAGCGAACATGGTATAAATATATATCGACTGTTTCAAGACAAAAGGGCGTTAGTGACATTTGGGTGATTTTGAGTTATATACGGTATTAGGTTCACCAGCATGTTATTTAAAGGCTGCCAAAGAAGCGTTCTTTCTAGATAATCGGATGGGTGTCTATGCTGGATTTCTATTTGTCAACGTCTTCAGCCTAAAACACAGATTTTTTTTTTTAAATTTTATTATTTTAAATATTTACTAAACATAGTGTCGAGAGTGTCAACAGATTGAGATACTTGAAGGTACATATTATGGGAGATGGCACATCGTAAAGTGAAGTCACCGTTCGAATAGAAATAGCTGGAGCAGCCTTCAATTACATGCGAAATGTCTGGGACTCTAATGCCGTGCAAGGTAATAACCGAATGCCTCTTGTTCAATGCATGCCTTATGTCAGTGCTGCTCTATTGACGCGACACATGGCATCTAAAAAAGGCCCTGTAGCAACTTTATTCAAGCTTGGAGGACAGGTACCTGCGGGTATTCTGGGAATACGATGTTATGACTTCGTTCGTAATAAGGAGACAAGAAAACGGATCATGCAGACACTTATCGCTGAAAAAGTGCTGGCCCTAGTTTGGTCACATACTGCGGATGCCTCGGAAGAGTCTTGACATGACCTGCCTATTCTCTGAGTCAACCAGCGACCGGTTCCTATCCATAAGATATTATTTATATAATGAATTCGGCAGAGTTACGGGATGCACGTATGACCTGGAAGGGTGCAAGAATACTGGCGGGTGACAGATCCTTGGCATACGTTGGTATGATTTTATTCGAAATGAGAAGGTAAGAGAACGGACTATGCAGCCACTTA
>JAGVSQ010007364.1:5386-15401 GCA_022683975.1 Rhyacophila evoluta
TATCTTTTTTTTTACCCATTTCAATTTTATTTTAAATATATTTTTGATGACCCTAGTGGTTTCGGGTGTTAAGACTTTTGTAAAAATATAAGTATTTAATACAAATGAATTAGAGCTTGAGTAAGTTAGCTTTTCAACCCTTCAAAAAAAGCAAATTCATTATAATTATTATTAGTATCGACAGAAAATTCGAATCATCTAGAAGTCTAGTCTCTACACTATATTATAGTTTAATGTAACTTGGCAACTAATTTCTGGCTTATACTTTACATTACATTACAGGCCGTTCGATGTAAAATTATAACTTAATACATACGAATTTTAAAATTTAAACAATAACGTAAAAATATATGTAAAAAAATAAATCTCGAATCAAGGCACACTCATATAAGCAATATTGACCAATTTCCATATTAATTAAATATCTCTGAGGGCCTTAAAGTAAATATACCAAAATAATCAAAGATAAATGGCGGACAACTCATTACTGTCGTGAATAAAATTGACAAAAAAAACTTTAGCACGTGAGAGATATATTTATTCTGTTTCTAGGATGGTTACCTGTATACTGTTGAGATCCATATGCTCCACTTTTGGAGCGGGTATGGTAAAAATAATATGCTTGTATTGACAATACTTATAAAACGTATTTAATTATGATATAAGCCAGGTTAGTCTTCGTTTATTATTTACTTTTACATTGATTGTATAACAACCCAAATCCAAACAGAAAATTACACAACAAATAATTAAAAGCACACAATCAAATAGATTCATTGTCCACCTTCGAAAATATACGAGTATGTTAGTGTTATTTTGGATACCATTATAATAAACACACGATAAGTAATAAAGAGAGAGGGGGCGAATAATGTATGTAGTGGGAGACAATAATCCCTACTCGTCTGTATCATGACCCTGAGTCATGAAATGATTGAAAAAAATAGTCCAAGCAAGGCATTTTTTCATTTATAAAGATGTACACTTCATATTGTGAATTTCATTAATTATTTACTGTAGTTTACTCAACCGCATTCTTCTTTTCCAACTTCTAGGAGGCAACGTCCTCTGTAAATTCGAATAAAAGTCACAAAACTTGCAAATATTATGACTGATTTTTATTTCCAGACATACATAATGTAATTTTCTATCATCATTGTCATCATCAACTAACAATAACTATTTTAGTGTACGATTTTCACTCCCTGAATGGAGCATATGGATCTACACGGTGTGAAGATATCCGATACGAATGGATCTCCACAACGTGAATACATGTCTTGACAAATTATTTTTCATGGGCATTGGTATACCGAACTCAGTCAGCAGATAGTCGTGTATTTTTGGATTTTTTAAATAGTCCAACAGATGTGGGAATCGAATTCACGTTCACCGAATGCTAGGCGCGTAGATTTAAGTGAAATAAGTATTTTTTTATTCTGAAAGGAAAGCGATGAAAAATCATGTATGCTTTGAAAGTAGCCTTAATTTAATATTCCATATATGAGTCCATTTTGATTTCAGTGTATATTTTTAAACAGATAAATAAGCCATCATCACTCATTATAATATAAAAAATAACATACTTTTATATTATTGAAATGGTCTCTCTATCTGAATAATGTAAATTGATATGGGTACGATATGTAGAAATATTTATTTTATTTGAACAATACAAACACGCAACTTTTCGTATTGTTACATAACTTTTCTTTGATAATTTGTTTTTGTGAGTATTATAAAAAAATATATTTTCAATAACTAGCAACATTTATTTAAGCAAGTGAGATGGAATCGTGTTGACCACCACGCTATTTTCCAAATGCTCGAAAAATTCTGGAGAAAAATAAATTGAAAAAATAATATTTATTCGCTCTTGCTTTCCATTTTATGTACAATACATTTTACTATGTTAAACTCTTGAGACACTGCATTAGCGACACAGAAATATCTTCAAAGAGTAGCTTACGTTAGTCAAGCCATCGTATACACTAATTTAAAATATACTAAGACGTGGTAGATGGTAAAATAATCAAATACTGAAGGGGGTTGATTTTTGAGTGAAAGAATATTTTGTTTACGAAGAAGCAATATATCTCATATTTGAACTTTTTGCTAAAGCTTTTTGATTGCAATTATTCAAACAATATTTCGATTAAAGTTATATTTGGGGCGGCGTAAACTTTCAGGATATTGAAATTTTAAATGAATTTTTCAAAGGGAAAATACATTTTAACCTCTCTCATATTTTAATGCTAAACCACCCACACTCTAGAGCACAAAGTTAAATCGATCGTTTACCCTCGGTTTTGCTTGAGGCTACATTATTTGATTTGAGTAAATACTTTTTTTTATTAGTACGTTGATAGACATTCTATTAACAGCATTTCATTTATTTGTCCAGTTTATGCTAAATAAAGGGAAGACATTTATTATATGAAAAAAAACTAATTTCAACTAATCGAGCTTCGTCCTTCGTTATTATTAAACAATGTATTTTAATGAAATTAAAAAGAGACAATAGAATATTTAAAGAATGGAAATGATGTTGAATAAAAAATTTAAGAAAAATTCGCTTACGCATTATGAACCGATCTAGACAGCCATTGAGTTATCAGTGATGATACCATAAAAAAACATGTTTGAATAGCACACGTACTTTAAATTTCATTTAGTTTGAAAAGCTCTACAAAAATGAATGAATCGAAGCGATGTATTGTGAACTTTTACAGCTTTATATCGTGTCCTTTTCTTATCCCCCAAGTTTCTTTGCGATAAAAAAAACCCAAAGGTCTGATCAACAACACACACTTCGTGTAAAGGAGGGATCCAAAGCGAGATAGGTCCCTTTGCCCCACAAAAGTCCAAAATAAACTGTTGAGTAGGTATTATAGATGCCGGATTCTAATATATCTTCGAAGTGATTGATGCCAGAAAAGCTTTCCTTGTATTTGTATGCAACATAATATATTACCAGTGAAGTATCTAAATCCGAAAAGATATGAAAAAAAAGCTTTTTTATGATATCACATTACTTTATTTTTATTACATTAAATTATCAATGTAATTATGCAATTTAAGTAATTTTACTCCAAAGGCTCTATCAATAATTAAATATATATAACTTTTGTCATTCATATTTTTTTTTAATGCTTTCACTTATGCCTTAACCTAACCAACTAAATTTCACTAAATATTTAGAATGAGAAAGCTCTGTCGTCGGCTTTCTGTGCTCACCGACCAAAGCTTAAAATAATTACTAATTGTATAGTAAGATTATTATATGTATTCATATTTTGATAATAATGAACTGATTATGATAAATTATAGTTAATTGATAATTATATTCTATAATAATTATAAGATTGTAGTTAAATTGGTTTATTTTTTATCTTTGTATTTTGTTTATGCAGTACTATTATTGCTGATATTGTCATTATATTTTATATTGGGAGAGGAGGATATTTCCAAAGTGACCTTTTTACACTATGCCAAAATCTAACGAAGAAGGTTGTGAACCGGTATTTTTATATAAAACAACCATTTAACCATCAAACTGATGGAAAAAAAACAAAAACTAAAAACATATAATGCGATTTTATATACAAAAAAATACATGTAAAATGTGTTTTTTTTTAATTTTGACATATTGGAATAATTTCACTTTAGAAATATTCCTCTCGTGCAATATTGTGAGTAAATAAATGAGAAAGAACGATAAAAGCGAAGGTTGAGCAAACTATGTAAAGGGAGACGAAGCTATCTACACGTTTATTTCGAGGTCATGATTTTTTTTTAAAAAGAGTCAAATGAAAAGGATATGTTTTTTATGTGAAGAGAGATACAATTATTATTAATTTACCATACATATTTAACTACATTTTAAATGTAATTTTTTACGTGTGAATTAACGTTTAGCGTGAGTAGAACATATGTGTTTTTTTAGTATACAATATTATTTTTTAGTTCATATCTAATGAAAAAAGGTGATGTCGTTAACACTGTTAGAATATACTAAATAACTAGATAAATAAATCAAGAACAGAGTAAATATTATATAATTCATAGAGAAAAGCGTTCTTAAAATACAGCCTTAAAAATTGTTCATTTTAATATTTGCGATTAACGGGCAAATATTCTCGTATAAAATGTTGAGATCTTTTCAGTCAAAAAAGCTTGTCATGAAATACAAGTAATTTAACGACAAGTACTATGTTAAACTACTGAGAGTACCCTTAATAGGTGTCTAATGGATTAGTTAGTATGTACACATACACTAATTAATATAGTGTTATATGAATATTAACTCAATTACTGTAGTATTCAAACAAATTTCGAAGGCATATTTAATCCCGCCATATATGTCGAATCAAATTTTCCTCTCGTTAAATTTAATGAGTTACTTTGCAGTGCGGTTAACAGCGGAGATATGATCACTCTACTTAAATTTGCTCCCTTGTGTATTATTTAAATAATTATTTCTACTCTTTCTTTATACACCATATGTGTCAACAAATGTTGACGACTATCTAATAAGCTTTCAAAATAATTGTTTTTATTAAAAAAAAAAACTTTATCACAGTTTCAATATTACCTTATCGTTGCTTTAAGGTCGGTTCGTTGAATAGACCCACCATCAATTGTTCATAAAATGATAAAAAATGATTCATTAATTTCAATATATATATTTAAATGCATGAAGTTACCTGAGCTTTTTTAAACATATATGATTGCTGAGAAGAATTTAATTACAGTGTGTAATGTAGTATTAACCATCTAATTAATTGGAAAAATGTTTTGTTTTTCAAATCACGCACCGTGAATATCCGAAAAAGTAATTCTAAAGCGACGTCATGATATTCATATCGTGGTTTCTCCCGTAACAAAGAGGCTAGCGTGCATGTTTTAGAGATGGGTATTGTAGGTTTGATTGCCAGTGCTGCTAAACTTTTTAAATCCAAATATACAAAGCCGAAGACCCAGCCCTTTGTGCAGTTTGCTGACAATCAGCCGTCGTAAAAAAAACTGTCAACGTAAGTATTACCGATGTGAAGATTTATAAATTCTATTTCTTGAGTATTCATCGTGACACCGCTCAGAAAGAGGTCATAATTTAGACAAAGATTTTCACATTTTGTGCAAATATCCATTAATGTCTTCAGATTAGAAATAATCAAAGAAATTAATCCAACCAGCTGTTAGACCCATTGGCCCATCCGTCTTGGTTATAGAGGATAAATATATTACTTTAAGATGACGTCATAAGGTAAGCGTGATCATATCTTCGCATAATTACTTAACCAAATCAGAACTTTTAAACATACATTTTTTCTATTTTATTACTTAAGCACACTTGTAAGACTCCAGGATACAATGGATTAAGACGAGTTGTAAGAATGAAGCAGTTGTATAGTGATCATATTTATAGTTATAACTTTAATACTATTGTTGGACTTTAATAACTAACATTTTACTATAAAATTATTTAATAAGCGTTTGATTTAAAAAAAAAATACAAATTGGGATATAACAGATTGTTTTCGCGTCGTCTGGGTGTCAGCCAATCGCTTATCGCTGCAATTCGAATAAACGACCCCAGCGCTGAAATGTGCGTCATGCCAACTAGCTACTAAAGAAATTATACTACTTATAAAACGAAAAATAAAAATAAATACGTATTGTTTTTCTTTAAATTTATCCATTTGAATTTTAAATAATGAAATATCAATATGCATGGTAACAATTAGAAACACAAACAGCGATCAATTTGTTCGTATTCGTAATTGTGTTTAGTTCTTTGAAATGTCACGTACAATAAATACGAGAGTCATCGTGTTTTAAAAAATGTCTTTCATCAAAATGGTTATTAATAGCAAGAGTAGAAAAACAAGTAGCCGAAAATAGCACATAAAGGGTTAGACACCTTTATTCAAAGATGTCAAAACTTTTATTACATTGTCACCACACCGAACAAATAAGTAGTTTATTGTATGTTGTTTTCAAATTGACTGTGCTACTTTAAACAGAACCTGAATCAGGTGATTGTAGAATACAGTGGCACTGTGCAACAGAAGTGAGTTACAGCAGGGCCGCATTGGGACTATTATTGGAGCTTATGCTTTCTCTGCCGGGCGTAGAGGCAAGGGTAGCGCTAACAAATGAACAGAATATGAAATGGGAATGCTTTTCAAATCATATGTCACGTGTTGTTACGAGATAATAATTATAAATGATATTTAATTATAATTTACTGTCGTTGTTATATAATACATGTAGATTCTGTGGCATATTAATGTCAACATATATATTTTCATTATTTTTTAAATCATATTTCTGGTAAAAATAATTTATAAATTAGACTGTTAACAAATTAATGTTTTATACGAAAGCGAAAATAAGAAATTTAATGTTGTATAATTTACGGCTGATCATTTTCACTTGCGATTCATTCATGGTATTTTCGAATCTCTAGAAAGTGGGTTCAAATTGGCAAGGGTCGAGAATTAAGAAATTTAAAAAAAAATTCTCTATTTTATTACAGTTTCGATGTAGTTTTTACTTATAGTTCACCTTTCTGCATCTCAAGCTATATATATAAACGATTTGTCTTGAAAATGGAGTTTTGCATTACAAATGAGGGGGGTTTTTGCAAAATGAACTTATTCCAATAAGTCAAAATTTAAAAGAGGACATTCTGAACAAGTATTTTTACCTTATTTTTTTACTAGTTTGCATGCTAAATTGTTTTAAAAATTTCGTCCTTACATTTTGGTATAGTGGAATAAATTTACTTTGGAAATAACGATGCATTAAGTAAGTTAACTTATTCTTAGCATATTTGTGTCTAAAATCAATTTTAATCTAGCATCGTCACAATATCACACATTAATTAATATATTGAAATCAAGTCACTTGAGTTTATCAGCCAGATAAAATAGCTAATATTTCGGGTTTTTTTTTTTCTTTTGAACTTTAAAATGAATACATTCTAAGACGATATGATACACTCTATAAAAATAACATGCCATCCCAAATAAGGCATATTTTATAATAAATTGAAAGCAAAACTTATTATGTAGATTTAGCATTATAATTGCCTTATTTTCTATTACTTGGCGCATCGCCACACCAAATATTAAAGCTCTCTCTCAGGAATCCCACAAGGGCAGCTTTTTAAGATATTAGTTGGCCTGCACTTGTGCGTTTTTCCTATTCTATCTTAGTCTTGAAATATTTTCAACGATCAACCGGTCTCATAAATGGTCAAACCAAGTTAAGAATTTCTCATCTCTCAACAGATATTCTCAAGAGTGTATTTCCTGGTATTTTTAGATAGATAGGAGACACAGCATAACACTACATAATTACTGATGTACACCAATCGAGGTTTGCGAGATTCATCTACATATATAAATTGACAATCGCTGGTCACAGAAAATTCTCGCTGGCCGATTGATAAATAAAACATGATTTTTTTTCCATTAACACGTGTTCATCGACCTGTGCCAGACCTTGTTTGTGAAAAACGTTAAAATTTCAACTCACTTGTGGCTCTGCAGAAAAAAGTTTGACATTTTTCTAAAATATCTAAAATGTTATAAAGATTTTATTTAAGTCTTTTGTGTATGACACATTTTAAGCTTTCCGCTGAAAAAGTTTATATGTACGAACAACTTAAACTTTATGTCACATAAAAAGAATAAACAAATATATTCAGATATTATTTACAGTATTTACAATATAAGGTCATCAAAATGCGAGAAAATACCATTTAAAAGGACAATAAAATATTATGTAAGAGAATTAACAAAAATATATGCTAATATTTCGTAAAAAATGTGATCGTTACCATTGTCAAATTATGAGTTTACCATTTAAATCATGTCTACTATAAAAGTTTAAGTAATATAAATTATTTTTATAACAATTTTTTAATGAGAATCGCTTGTCAGTTATTTGCCGTACCATGTGGTTATCCCATCTGCACATATATATTAAATACGTTTAAATATTAAAGCTTACGCGTTTACCATTCGGTAAAACCTAAGCGGTACCTTACAACTGTATAGCATTCAATTCATTAAATAAAAATCTATGCTGAACATTAAAAAACAAATAAATATGAAATTTTACAATGTTCTTATCCAATGACAAAAGAACAAATGTGTTTATTTAATTGTAGGAATATGATGATACGACATAGTTTGCAACGAGGACATAAGAAAACGGACCATGCACTCATTATTAGAAACTGTGGCACTGATACTGGCTCAGCCACGTGTTTCAGGTGCCCCAAGAGAGTCCTTAAACTGGCCTGCATAGTTTCAAGCTGATTTGGTTTCAGCGTCGTGAAAAGAGCTAAATACAATTTATGCAATTTATTGAGTAGAGATAAGATACATGACTGTCAAAACTGTAGATTTTTCGAGTTGGAATATGGTGTCTTTATACTATACTTAAAGACCGGATATAGGAAATAGAGAAACATAATATAGTCTTTAAAGTAATGTAATATTTGAGTGAAGCTTAGACAATCCTGAAGTAACGAAAGCTCTTTTACAAATTACAGGAAGCTTCCTATGTTCACTTCTACTCTACCTAAACATACTTCCAGTTGGGTTAAATAAGCAAGTTACAAGCTTTATTTGGCTATACTCTGACAGATAGCGCCCTAGGGCTATAAATAAAGGCAATACAATACCAAAGGGCTGCTGCGATAAAGTAAGAGGCCAGAGAAAAACGTGTTTGCGTGGTTTTGCGAAACATAAACATTGTGCAATGTAGCACATTAAATTTAGTTAATATTATATTCCATGATGCCATTTACACAGTTACAGCGTGTTGCACTATCAATAACAGAATTCTCACCCAAATAAATAAATACCATATCATACACCTTGTACGGTCGATTTTACGAAAGTAAATTAAACATGACATCGTATAGAGTTCCAACTAATTTACCACTATAATTAAATGTACCAAATATATTTTATAAAATATTGTTATTGCTTATTGCCATATACAAAGTATCATTTTGAAGTATCCTTCATATATTCCAGCTCTACACTTGCACTTGAAGTTTTAAGGCTTTAATTTGTAAATATTACTTCTTTCATTTAATACTACAAAGTGTATTTTTAGATGTTAAAAAAAACAATCCGTCACTCTCAAATTAAGCTCATCTTGAAATATTGTATTTGCCCATCGACAATATATTTATTCATTGTTAACTTCTAAAGTCCAACATGTAATTTATATTCTGATGTGGATTTCCACAATTAAAAATTTGTCTTCCAAGGATTGTTTTTCAAACAATTTCTCGACTCATTTGATATTTGTTTGAATGATATATCTTTCAATGATTTATTTATTTTATGCATTTATTAGAATAGAACCTACAACTCTCACCACCGAAGCAAAATCACTTATTACTTAGCCATCAAGGGACAGATAAATATCTAATATATTCTTTAACCATCATTTTGAACCAGTTTATAGTATTAATTTTCTCGAATTTAATTGCACCCTCAAGTTTTCAATTTAAATTTTACTGCATAGTTATAAAAAAGCACATGCCATTCATAAAGTTTCAGGGTATTCGCATTGTAAGCTTTGAAAACTGATATTGGTGACATATATAGAAGATTTAAGCTTATATTTTCAACCG
Source organism: Rhyacophila evoluta (assembly GCA_022683975.1). Taxonomy (NCBI): domain Eukaryota; kingdom Metazoa; phylum Arthropoda; class Insecta; order Trichoptera; family Rhyacophilidae; genus Rhyacophila; species Rhyacophila evoluta. The sequence continues at coordinate 15,054 of JAGVSQ010007364.1, forward strand.
TGAAGGAGCAATATTAAATTTAGATAATGTGGTAAATTCAACTGCAATTTTTAAATACAATCAGTGGCTTAGCAGTAGCCGTGGGTTTTGATGAGGTTACTCGACTAAAGGTTACGTAAAAACCGGATGATTCAATGGGTTGGGAGATTTGATGTCCGTTTTTTTGTGAAAATAATCTCCCAAAAGAAGTTTTCAAATTTTGAAAATCTATATTTAATACTCTCTGTATATATATTTGTGCAGTGAAAATGTACACGGTTCACTTTTAGAGGATGTAAATATACTATACTGAATGAATTATTTAAAACTAGTAAACTTCCATATGTGAGATCACTGTTAGCGACCCGG
>JAGVSQ010007366.1:0-15399 GCA_022683975.1 Rhyacophila evoluta
AATCAATTAATTATTTCTTGAATCAAATAAACATTAATTGATTCAACAAATGTTTCAGTTAATTTAAGTAAAAAATTACTTGGATACAATTAGTAATAAAGAAAATAATGACAAATGTATTCAATAGAAGTTAAGCTACAGTAATAATTTCTACTTAATGTCATATAATTAATTAGATTCTTTCAAATGATTCAAGAATAATCTTACTCAAATAAGTAATTGATTTGGTATTAGTCACTAAGATCATTTTTATATCAAATCATCTTCTAATCCTTACAATATTAGCTAACATTTAAGAAGTAAAATCGTTAAATGAATTCTAAAGGTTATTCTAAAAGGATGACAAAATATACGTTGATAAATCACACCAATCGTTTAACGGTGAAAGTTTTTAAGCTTTGCATAAAAATTATCTTACTAAGAATTATTTGAGATCTCTAACAAAAAAATATATCTATTACTCAGGTGGTAGGTAATATCTAGTTCAGGATATATCTTTAATTATAAACGATAGACATTTTAATATCAATGGGTGTGGAGATTTTTTGCCATAGTAAAAATATGAATAAATTTCTACTGAACTTGTTTGTCACTGAGAAAGCTTTAATATGAATCAGGTAATCATTTTTGGAGAAAACATATTTCAAAAGGTCTCACTAGAAAGTATTTTATGTAAGCGATATGAAGAATGGCATTGTAGATTGTATTATATTACCTACAAGGTATCATTGAAAGGTAAATCAAATCACCACAAAATATGGTGTTAATGATGGTTTGATCTTTTTTTATTGGCCGTTTAACTGTCCAATTATAACTTACTTGTATTTTTTGTCAGGTATTTTTTATTGTAAGAAACGAAAGAGGCGTTGTAATGGCTATTAAAATATTTTTGTAAAATTGTCCAAGAATTGGTTAAATAATATAGATAAATAAATACATAAAACTTTAATAAAGTTAAGGTGATATTTATGTAACTTTTATTAATTAAATTCAATTATAACAATGCGTAATGTAAATTTATACTGCTGTTTTAATTTGGCTTCATTTCCAAACTTCATAAAACTTCTGTGCTTCAATTTTGAAAAGTAAATGATTTGTGTCAATTGCGAGCGGGGTTATTTTTTAATAAAATAGAATGGTGGTGCAGAAATATTAGTCTTATTACTTTAAAATACTTGTAGCACGATTATAAATATATCAACATAACGCTAACATAAAATGCAGATAAAATATTCCCACCAATTACTTTTTTCCGTTATATTATATAATATAATATTATCGTGTTTTTTTTAAATATAATTGATTTCTAGTTTGCGTGATTCAATTGACAATTCTTAATAATTGTCGTTTCATTGATATCCAGTATTAGTTTATTACGTTATTATGCAGATTATTAATGCTACATGAGGGATAAAGCGGATTCGCTTTAATTACGTAATAATTATGAAGTAAAAAGTATGTTTCGCTTCCTTTGCCATCAGGCTATATTGGAAGTGGGTACACGACCAAACATTGAATATTAATATCCATCACTCAGTAGAACTAAATCAATATTGAGTAATTATTTTAAATATTTCTATAATATATATTACGTAAGTATAAAATTTTCCATTTTTTTTATCGTTTTCGATTAAGAAATGACGTTTTTTATTAAATTTTTATAAAAAATCTTAAGATAAATAATATCCATGCAATAAATTAAAATGTCAAAAATTTGAAAAAGTTTCTTTTTATAATTTTAGTTATTTATTTGCACTAAATAATAATGACGTAAATTCATAAAAGCTATGTTAGTGATATTTCGATTAATGACATAATAATCAAGATTGTAAGTAAATAAAAACGCTGAAACTTTTATAGTCTGTCGGGATCTGTAATGGATAGGCGCTATATAAATATTTTCGCATTAAATTCTGAATGAGATTGTCTATATTTCACGATTATTGGTGTAATAAATATAAAATAGTCTCTTTTAAGAACAAATAAATCTATTTGAAAATCTTTCAAATTTCATTTTCAAGCTTAGTAAATTTGTTAGGTTAAATTATTATGAGGAAAAATTTTAATTACAACCATGAAATTTTTTTATTAATATTATTGATATTTCAGTATTTTAATAATATTTATTTTTTAAAAAAAATGATTTATATTGGATATTTTTCATTTAACCGTGTCGGCTCCGAAAGTGGAACATATAAAATTTAATAATGCGAACATGACTATTAAAGAAACGAAGTATATGGATCTTTACATTATAATGAATTATATTCACAACTTTTCTTACGAGAATCAATTGCTCAATAAATTGTGCATCTAGTCCTGCATGTTCAGATATTTAAGAATCATGCATCTGTGTGATTAAAGTCCGCAACTTCGGGCTTCAAAGCGATACATCATTTATTGCTTAATAATATCCTTGTCGTAAGGGCAAAAGTCTCGTATAATTGCAATCTCTAAGATGGAACATAAAAAAGTACTGAAGATTTAAAATAAACTCATAGGTTTCAAAAAAAGATTTAAAAAGTTATGTGTTTGTAGAATATTATAAAAATGTTACCAGTAAATTAAATTATATTATAGTAGATTGTTTTATGACTGATATTTTACAGTTTAATACGGCGTAGTATGGATATTTAAACACCTGTTTTACTTTGATACTCTGAATGAAATGGCGGTCACATGTCAGATGAAAAAACTTACAAGACAATTATTATTATGGCCGACATAACAGTTGTTTTCCTTCCGTCATTTAGCTATTGCAGTGATATCAAACTGACAGACAATGCAAAAAAATTAAATCTGATATGACAGAAATTACGAATAATAAGTAACTCGAGTTGAATTTGTTTTATATTCCGTGACACTCGTATTGTCTAACTTACAGATGATGGACATTTGGCTTTTATGCTATTGAAAATATATTGATTGGTTTAATTGAATCAATTGTATAAAGCAGAGCTTCTCAATATTTTTTTCCTATAGTTAATTCGTTTTTTATTTTCGAAGAAATAACCGATCGCCTAAAAATACCAAACACCTAAAGTGATGTTGCTTATAACGCTATTTCAAGCATATAATTTTTGATTCTTGAGTATTATTTTTTTAATACTTTAAGATTGTTTTATAGAAATATTCGTTTTAATTCATCTGAATAAAAGAGTTCGGAGTATATGCAAGAGGTTAGATTTTAAAAATTTGATTGTATATGGAAGCGGTAATTGCCGTAAACTTCTTGTATAAATTGGAAAAGTATCAGCTGTCATTATTGTTAGCTGTTTAACTACCACTATTTGAGCTTTATAATTTTCTATGAAATTATCTATGAAAGTGTCGCTCTCCTTAAATTGAATTTCACTCATTGAATAACAATATTGTCCTTGAGATTAAATGCTCTAAGCCTAAATAATATCAGGAAGTCGGTTCCTATTCAATCACCGGAGTTATAAACACTCTTCAACCATACACTCAATATAAGCAAATACACATAAGGACATGCAGCAACTGCTACTAGTATTTAATTAAAATACAATGTGTTAGATATTATAGTTTCGGTATTACATGATCATATGGGAAGCTATAAAAGCATCACGACTATAAAATTCAATCGAGTTAATAAAACGTAAAACCAACATATCGGATTTAAAAAAAAAAAAATTGTTTATCATCAACGCCGAGCGAGAGGCTAGTGCGCGCGCTTAGCATTCTAATAATACAGGCTTGATAACCACATCTACAGAATTTAAAACCGACGACGTTGGGAACCGAACCATTGGGCTTAGCAAATGTCTGACAAGCAATTCTCGTAAAAAGTAATCTGTCAAAACATGTGGAACAAACAAAACACATTGCGGAGTTTCATACGTTGTACTTTCGGAGCAAACATGCTAAAAAAAGTCAAGCTAGTGTAGCCAAACTGGGTATAATGTATTACACAAGGGGTGTTGCAATATTTTTCAAAACTGTAATTAATCTATGTTCTTTAAATTTCTAGCAAAGTGCACAACTCAGGAAGTATTTAAATGTGATTGTTCGAAAATGGAACAAAGTGGTAACACTTGCTGCATAAATTGTGGCTCATCGTTGATAAAATCTCTTGTTCTAGATTAGGAAAATTTTGCTCAAATTATGATTGAAAGTAGAACCAATTTAAATTTAATGTAAACAAAACAATGCTTTGGTTTGTTTGGGTATTTATTACAAGCAATATAGAACAACAGCCGTTGAACGATGCACGCGATTTGCAAGTTTGTATGAAAAATAAAAGTCATTCAACTGCAAAATATGTCATATAAATCGACCACTGAATCAAATTTTGTCAGAATCAGAATTACAGAATTAATTAGTCTATCGGACGACCTGGCTACCTTAATTAATAGTCGAATTATTCGAGGAATATCAAAGTTATATTAAAAATGTGGATGTTAGCGTGCGTGCCTCGTTAAGCTATAAACCAATTCACGTGAAAAATGATCTACGAAAATATGTCTTCACATTGTGGAGATCAATAAAGTCTACTTTAGGATCGGATATCTTTACAATGTGTAGATGCATCTGCTCTACTTTTTCAGCGGAATGATTTTTAAAAATGTGTAAATATTACAGGTTTTAAATCCACAATGAAAGATATTTTTGGAAATAAGTATTTCATCAAAGTATTGAAGTTTATTTTGGTAAAAATTGGGATAACAGAAGCCTCACCAAAAGCATTGGCATACTGTTGATTGGTCTTCAGATAGTAATTTACGTCGATAGGTACATAGGATATGTCTGAAAATGTGTGGATAGATGTTGAATAAAATAATCGTCATTAATAGATATCAGTGGGTGGTGGTAGTGGGGAGATATATTATATTGTTTAATTAATAAGCCGTTAAATATTTGAGTTTTGATACCAACGTAAACTTAAAACTGACTTCATTGTCACTGAACTGAGTCAGTTTTTGTGAAACATTACCATATACCATCTAATTTCACTGCATACTTAGTTTTTGGAAGTGTTTACGTATTTTGATTCAAATTCACTTGTATTTGCATACAATGAGGTAAAAATTACTTTAGTATGATTGATCGAAACGTTTCAAGTGGCAGGTTTGTTTTAAACTAGGCTAATTGTTTCGGTCTGAAGTATATAGGCCGAGTAATGTATCGGATTCGCAAAATAATAAGTAACACGTAACATATTTTCGTAGTTTTTTAAACAAAAGAATTGATCGAAAAACGTGTTTATGATTAATAATTTTATTATAAAGTTAAAAAATAACGATGCAATTATCCTTATGCACGATCTAAATACAGTCATGGCTGACAAAATAGTGTGACAGTTAAAAATATTAAATATATGTACAGCTGAATTATCATAAATCGATATATATATATTATAATTGTATCTTCTGTTCATTTGAGATAAAGTAAAATGAATTATTAGAATTGTTTTTAGACGTTTCCTGTATACCTCATATAATTATTTGGCACCTAAATTCATAAATAACAAATATATATTACTAATGAATTTAGAAAGATCAGAAAACATAACCTATCTATCGGAAATGGTGCTGTCTAGTTATCCAATTTAGATATGTACTCGAATAATCTGTTTATTTTTCACTAAATAGAAGTTATGAAAATAAAAATAACACTTTGACACATCTGAAAAATAGATGAAAACAATCCAATAGATCCAAACAATCAGTATTATGCATAAAATTATGAATGTATGAGAAATGTAGCCTGCCATATCAATTTCAGTACATCAAAATTAAATTATGTATACTGCCACTGACATGAAACGGAAATGTTCTGTTAATAAACTTTATTGCTATTTAAAATTCAAATACTATGATTGACAACAGGTTATTGTTTTCCGTAATGGAAAAATAATGAAAAATCCAGCTAGATTTCGGATGTGTAACATTTCCTTGTAGAAAAGTAGGCGTGAAATATTGCACCATGAGATGCAGAGAAAAGTTCCCATAGTCATGCCCATTCAATAAAGTTTTCGACCTCGCGTTTAATGAATGAAGTTGTAAATTGAAAGAGTGTAAAATTTAAATTTCATTTCCGTATAATAAGTTTTTAGCAACCAGAAATATTTTTATATATATAAACATCGATGACCTTAAATATTATTGAAAAAATAATTGATTTTATCACAGATATAAAAAATAAATGTCAATGCCATTGAGCATGACACAAATTCTGTAATTTCGGATTTTGAAAAATACCTTTTAAAAGATAAAATAATTAATTATGCGATCAAAGATATTGTTTTTTAAACAAAATATATATGCAGAATGGTGTTGTATTATATTAATAAATAATAAATATATACAACCATTTATTAAAACAGTAAAAAATATCTTATTAAGATATATAAAAATATAGATGTATAGTGAGAAAACGAATGTAAGAAGATCTCACATATAGTTTCCAATTTGAGGCTTATTAATATATTTTTTCATATACTATGTTCGGTCCTAAAGTGGAGCATATGGATCTACACAGTGTGAAGTATCCACTCCGAAAGTGGAGTATACGTATCTCCGCAACGTGAAGATCTTAACAAATTATTTTCACGAGAATTATTTGTCAAACAACTGCTCAACCCGATGGGCATCCGGTTCTGCATTTTTACATTTAAAAATTTGACATATGGGAAATCGAGTCCGCATTCTCCGGATTACTAGGCGCGCACGATACCAATTACGCCAACCGGGGAGAGGTTTAAATATGACAAAAGAAGCTTTCACACACAGATATAAATAAAAAATGTGTTTTATAAAATATTTGGATATTTATGACACTTAAGTTGGTAACGTATGTAGTAGATACTTGGGGAAACATCGGCTTTGTGAAGTTTGTAAACTGGCTGCATGACGACAAGCTTCTACGGTTTATAAATATATCACGAATAATTTCAACAAACGAAAAACATACTCAATTACCTTTTAAAGTTTCAACGCTTATTTTTTTATCGTATGAATCAAAAGTTTGAGAGTCTTCAATATCATTAATTCAAGGCTTCCAATATCTACAATTTATACAAAATAGGCTCATTCGCTGCTGACAACACACCTGTCTAGATCATACAGAAATAAAAAAAAACTGTGCGTATAAAGCGGTTTGCATTTTCCATAGCAATTTTATTTTTTTGTATCACTGATGCTTTGGGCATTAGAAATCAAAACACCATTCCGTTTTATAGGAGGTACAGCCTCCAAGGATTTTTATTAGTAGTTACTTAGTAGTCCAACGACACCATAGGAGTTATTTATTTATATTTAGTTAAATTGAATGATCGACATCGTGGTATTCAGCCCAAGAATCTTAACATCATTTTTATGACCAACCGTCACTCAAGTTTTGCCACTAGTACAAGATATCCTCAATTATATAATTATTTTATAATTTATATTTTATCTCCTCGGTTAGAGTAGTTGGTAGCATACGCGCCTAGCAATCCGGGGAATGCGGGATCGGTTCCCTATCTTTTGGATTTAAAAAATTTAAAGACGCAGAACTGGATCTCCATTGGGTTGAGCAATTGTTTGAAAAACAATTCTCGTAAAAAATAATCTGTCAAGACGACTTCATATTGCGCAGACCCATATACTCCACTTTCGGAGTGTGTATCTTCACATTACGTAGATCCATATGATCCACTTTGAGAGGGAACTTAGTATAAAAAAAATTACAAATAAATATTCCAACAAGAAGCAAAGATTTTAGATTATATTATCGAGTTAATCTACAAAATTAATTCAATTTTCAAAAGCTTTTAATTCACATCACTCGCTTTTATGTAAAATCACTTGCTAAATGTGAACGACGATTTGTATAGTTAAAACGTTCAGATGTGAATTTAAAAGAAAAGATATGTAGTTAAGTATCTATGTTATAAAATATAAACATAAGTAGGTAGAGTGCCACAGAAAAAGATTTACAGCGAGGTGCTTACATACAGACGGATAATTATGTTATCGTGATTACAATGTGACCCATAGCCCTAAGAAAGATCCCGTTCTCGATAAATTATATTCATAAAATCATACGTCATACACTTCATCTTAGATACACTAATTTATTTAACGCCAAATAGTTCAAGGGAGTGATTCTTATCGCTTAATTGTGCAGATGGATGAGTCGGTCGGTTGGAAGTTGCAGATTCAACTACTGATTAAGTATAATAATATTTTTAAAATGAAGCACTTGGTAGTTAAATATTTGGCTAGCAACTAGTCCTCGTAATTTTTTTTTGTCAATATGCGCCAATTTTTACTATGCAGATTCTACGTGCAGAAATATTTAATACCATAAGTTGGTCATTTTTTTAATAACTCAGATATGAGCATTGAATGAGTTAGTATTGTAATATCGAACATTGATTGGCGATTGGTTTTTAAGCTGCTGATATAAAAGAGGGCAACAGCTTCTACCAGTACTTATAAGAAGAAGATATCAGTCGATATCAAATTGAAGTAAGACAATAAACGAGTATAATGAAATATAATAGTATAGATTGTAGATGATTAGAATAATTAGACAAAACTTTTAAGATTCCATCAATGTAATAGAAACGTATTGTAGATTTTATTGTAATTTTACACGTTTAGTAAAAAAAATCTTGCAAATTTAGACCGTAGATTTATAAAGGGAAGTAATAAAAAAACCCATTTATTAATTTTTATCGTTTTATTACGTGAGAACGGTCACTGTGAGAGAAGCAAACGATTTTTGGATGTGCAAATATTTAATATTTTTTACAATTTAAATAAATTCCGCAGGCTGTGATTTGACCGCTAGGTGTTTAGTTTATAGACAAAACACATTGGGCGAATCGCCATTTTATAACATGTATGTACCTAATTCACGTTATGTTATTATTTAATAATTGATCAAACCTATTGACCGAGATAACCTGCGAATTTGATAGCATTGTTAAGTTGTCTAATATCTTCCATCCAGTTGTAATCACGTGAGAAAGCAAAGTGTAAATAGTGAGTGGCCATATTACAATGAACGGTTCGTTTCGAATAAACTCGAAGACAAGACGACATGATTGACAGATGTTTAGTCACGATTACAATCAGATTAAAAACAAACAATACAAATGCTATACATTGTGGGTGGGCAAAATTGTTAGCAACAAATATTAAAATAATTCTAAAACAATACAATTTAGTATCTATGAATTGCGCATACAATCATAGTGTACTTATAGAGCGAGCGTGATGATTTTTTTAGATACTTATTTGACAATCTAATATTCCTTGGATATATTGTATTTATTATTTTTTTTAACTTCAGCGTTTAAGTGCGTGGCAATCTAGGTCTTCTAAGTAATTTGTATTTACTTCCGAAGAACGTAAATTACACGTCCATACTACAATTTAGTATACGCTTAATAATTAGGTATACGTGCGCCATTTAATAGCGTCCGGTTATTTAAGAAGGAAGAAAATACCTCACATCAGTATTAGTATAAGGTGTATGATGTGTGATGATTGATTTTGGAAGTAAAAAAAAATCACAAGTGAAGTTGAATGAAGGTTATGAAATTATAAAACATTTAAAATAAAAAGTATCTTAATTGACACTCTAATATAATTGACAAAAGGTTTGATAATTACTGAATTCCATTAACAGACGGAAAAAATAAATATTTTATTTAAGTACAACTTTGTTCCTCCGGTAACCAAAAGGTTAGCATGCCCACTTTGGGGCCAGAGATTGGGAGTTCAATTCACAGGCGCTGGATATCCGAAAATGCAGGACTGGATGCCCAACAAATAATTGGCTGACGGCCATCTAAATCTGGCAAAATAAGTCTTTTTAATACGGAAATCTAAATGGTGTACTTAATTTTTTAAGTGGTTATTTTCACACTGTTTAGATTTATATACTATATTTTCAGTTCAGACATGATAAAAGTATTATCATTTAAAAGACTAGCCATAAAATATGTGGCTCAAATTAGTTGGCCGGATTCTTGGAGTATTTTATTAAATGTGTTTACATTTCATTTAAAAGATTCCACGAATAAAAATTCTTCTCACATATTAAAAAACTGCGCGACTTTATTGCTGTCCAGACGACAGAGTCCTCCCGGATCCTCCGGTGTAATATAAGATTAATCTGTCCGAAGAAAGCAACAAATTACGAATTTACGTACGTGCCAAACGGTCATATGTGAGTCATAAAGCTCTGATGGCCAGATTACCGCGAAAAAGTAACAAGAGAGGCGAACAAAAAGTTTCGTACGCCGGGTTCACGATGGGTCACTCGTGATCTTTGTAGCCGATGGCAGATTTAAAAAAGGTCACAAATGAGAATGGATTCGGCGGGCATTGAGGTCGCAGGCCAGTTATTTCTTGATTTCGGCGATAGACAAGGTAGGTATTTGACTTATGTTTCATAATGAATACAAGGTTCAGTGAAACACGCTAACTTTATGAGAAATGTGACAGAGGCGGATAAAACCCTCGGGCGATGCATTATTTTATTGGCGGTTTTAGATCGATGGAGCGCCAAATATTACGATTGATTGCATGAAATACAATCGATTGATTCTTAACTATGCATGTATTTGATGAAGATAAAACCGTATAAGATGCTATTATATCGACACTGTTTAGGTGAAAGGATTTTTTTAAGTTCTTTTATTTAAAAACCACAATGTATGCAACTAAATACGCGTTATGTAAAAAGAATCAAGCCCCAAATACTGATTAATTATTTAAATTAGCTTCAGATTGAAAAAAAGTAGGACCTACCAAATTCGCGTGCAGTAAAAAGCGATCAAACTTCATTCAAAGAATTTTTGTTCTGTGAGGGCTAGTGTCTTTTGCCTAAAGAGGGTCGATATGTAAACAAACCCAGTGAGTTGCGTAGTTTGTAGTTTAGATCTGATGTAGTTATAATTTCTATTACATATTTCTAAGAATCTTTCAATGCAATTAATACAATTAATTACGTATAATAGGGTACAAAATTAGTATCATTATTTTTTAAAAATACAAATGTCCAAGTCAAATTAAGGTTGTAAATAAATAACAAGCATGATAATAGTGATTTATTTTCGGTTTCTTCTCCACGGTAGCGTAGTTAGTAGCATGCACGCCTAACAATCCGGGGAGTCCAGATTCGTTCCCCATCTGTCGTATTTAAAAAATCTAAGCATACAGGACTGGATACCTATTTGGTTGAGCAATTGTCTGACAAAAAATTCTCGTGAAAAAAATCTATCAAGACATCTTCACATTACGGATATCCATATACTCCACTTTCGGAGTGAACATCTTCACACAGTGTAGATCCATATGCTCCACTTTGGGAGTGATCATGGTATAAAAGAAAAATAGTAGAAATGACTATTGTCAATTGTTTAATATCATTGATATAAAGACGTATAATTTATCAAATAATCTGGATTAAAAATTGTTCTATTAGAAATAAATAATGGATTTCATTACGAATACGCCATGACAGCGAAAAGCTGTCAAGAAAACAGATAAATTGAATGAGAGATAGATATTCAATGTCAACTTGAATTTCGATAAATATATTTGAAAATAAAAGGCAATTATTATCTTAGTGCACGTCTGGCAGCTAACAATACTGTACTTGTATTGTTTTATTCGCGATTTGGGTGCAATAAAAGATTCACAAAGCGCATTGAGAAAGAAATGCGTGAGAATATAAAATATTATTTTCCCCTGTTGAGTGCACCATACTGTGTGCTAAAAACGCCCAGGAAAATCACACCGACATGACGTGTGTAACGAACCGATTGTTAATAAAGAATTTATAAAATTATGAATTTCATTATAATAAAAACGTGTGATAATGACATAATGCTTAAGAGAGTTGTTTTATTACCGATACGAATTTCGTCATTGAATTAATATTTCATTCTCATAATATAGACGAGATATTTGGTTTGGATTTGTATATATTTTTGACGCCATGTGGAGTATTTTAATTATTGATTGTGACCCACTTCTCATATATAATATTCTTAATATAACCATAATTGCCAGCCTTTACTATTCGACAAAGTTGATAAAACTATGTGACACGAAGCAAGTTATCTTTGAAGGATATTGAGAGCAGTATTTTAAATAATATTATGTAAAATTGACACGTAGGAGATACAACTGAGACCTGTACGTATGGATTTAACAGTGTTCGTTCCATTTATGTAAGAAGATATCATATAACGTTTTCCATGGGAAGGTAATAAATATTTCACCATTCAAGACGTCAGCGTGCTTGGCTAGAATTTAAAAAATGTAGTATTTTTAAGCAAAGGCAGTCGAAGGATCTCTTGGCAGACAGAGAAGAGTGAATATGTTTCTGGAGACGACCAAGATATACATTGTAGTGAATTGCTAAATACCGAGTCGAATTAATTCAATGCATTATTGATAATGGGTTTGTTACAAATAATGTTGGCTAGTAATGTTATTATTTTTAAACTGTCCTCAGAAATAGAGCTATCGATTTTTTTTTTAAGTTTTACGAATACATTGAGTTATAAGTCAGTAGATAAATTATTATAAGTAGATATAGTTTTTTGAAATATAGCACCACTATGCATATTATATAATAACTATACATTATTTGTCTATTAAAAAAAAAAAGCTTACAGAGTTTCAAATTTTCAGTCATCTATGCATTATATATAACACGATGCACAATATTTTATAATAATTGTCCAACCTATCGACAAAAAATTATACTACATCTGTAGATTTTTTTGTTTTAAATTATTGTTTAACAGTTGTTTTACAAAATAAATAATACCTCTGATATTTAACTACTAAAATATTCAAATATAAACAGAAGAATTTCGCGGGAAACACGGTTGTTTATTTGTTTTTTTATGTGTATATAACAAATAAAAAGCTCGTCAAATTCATTAAAATGATAAAGATAAAAAGACAAATCTCTTCGCAGTTGGAATAGTAATGGCATATTATTTAATTGCGAAGAAAAAACTGCTAAAAGTCAAGAACGAGTCTGTTTTTTATGATGCAACTCATTCGTAAATAGCTGAGTAAAATAAATATATTGCCTTGTTTGTGGCTTAACAAGGAAAAAAAATTCCAAGACAAGAAGGTACTGTGGACTGAGAAAGGTCAAAACACATGTAAGTCGATTGAGACGGTGAGCAAGATTAAATTGAGGAAAGGATCCTTCTGAATACAAAGGGTAATCACACGACGTGAATGCTCTTACTACATCGTAAGATTTTTTTTATTACAGATGTCATAAAGCTTTAAATATACACAGAAACTATTTATTTTTATGAAGTGTGGCTATAATCTGTACAAATCGAATCTTTAATACACTAAAAAAAGATTTTTCACAACTACAATGAGTAATATTTAAATGATATCGGATTACAATCAACATAAAAGCTGCCTGTCTTTCATTAAAGTTAAAAGCCATTATGTAAAGATGTTTCCTTTTACCAGCATTCGTCAACCAAATATTTAATTACATTAAAATTGTAGGTGGTTTGTTTTTTAACATTTTGTTTACCACAAGCTTTTATTAAAGCGGTTAAGAGAAAATGGGACAACGTAAGAGACAAAAATAAATGTATTTGAAACTTGAAAGCTCGGCATATTATAACAATCGATGTTATGAGCAAAAACACGAAAAACAAAATCTACCAAGACAGATATTTATATATATCAATACTATAAGTGATTTCGTTAAATGTAGCCAGCCATCTAGATCTTTGTATTATTTTTAAAGATAAGTAGTTTTTTTTGTTTAATCCTCTTTGAAAATATACTTCCTGAAAGCGTAGAATTATATATAAATATTGCACGAAAATTAGACGTCAGCAAATCATTCAATTTTTTTGGTATGAAGTCTTGTATCTTTAAATAAAACAAATACAGTTGGGGAAGTCGAACCTACAACCTCTAGTACAGAAGCGATAAGTGAACCGTGGAATTAATCATATAGCTTGAATTAAACTATAGAACATATTCTTAGACGGAAATTATTTTAAGTAAACCTGAAGAATTTGTTGCCTATTTATATTGGAAAATGCAAATCTCCATAAAAGTCTATTTTTACATACATTTTTGGTGAATATTTTTACGATTTTTTTTAATTTTAAAATAAAGTATGATATTTTATTGTTTTAAAATATTTGGAGTAACCCTAACAAAAGCTATTTATAAATGAGTGAATGGCATGGAAAGCCGGTAGCATCAAAGAGTAACAATAAATTTACGGAGGTCCACTCTTTCCTGACACTCCACTTCAATCCGTTATTGATGCTACAACACATTGACGAGACTGCATCATTGCTAATGATCGATTCAAGCGCAGGGTCAATATCGTTCAATCCATTAACCGTGCCGTGATGAATAAGTATCACGGATAAATGAATGTAGACTTGTATTCGAAACAAGCGCTCATAATTAAAGAGCCAAAAAATATAAATCGCGCCACTCAACAGAATTCATTACGTCTATATAAACGTATCCAAATGTGGTTGAATACATTAAAGAATGTAATAAAAAGTTTTCGAATGTATTAATGAAATGAATTAAGATTTACTTGTATTTCCATCATACAAAATTTAAATTATCACATTGAATTGTAATAATTTGTACTAACTACCTGTTCATTGTTGTATCAAGAACTTCTTGGAAAATAGACTGATATATTGTATTAGTTAATTATTATTTTAACATGATGCATAATTAGCCATACTCACATAAATTATATCAAAATGTTGAATAATTAGACTCGTCAAAAGAGAAAAGTTTCATATCTCTTATCCTACATCTTTTTTAAGTCAATTAATATATGATATTACCATAGACATATAATATATTTTTTTTACACCATGTTTGCTCCCAACGTGGAGTATATGGATTTACACAGTGTGAAGATATCCAGTCCGAAAGAGGAGTATATGGATCTGTGCAATATGAAGACGACTTGACAGATTATTTTTCAAGATAATTGTTTGTCAGACAATTACTCAACCCAATGGGGAATCAGTCCTGCATTCTCGGATTGTAAATTTCCGACAGATGGGGATTCGAACCCGCATTCCCCGGATTGCTAGGCGCGCATGATACTAACTACGCTATCGGGGATATACTGAATTAATAAATATACTCCAAGATATGACAATATGCATCTAAATTATGTCTATGATTTATCATTTTTTTTTTTTAATAAATATAATAAGCTGTTGATGCATTTAAATTAGCAATATCGCCAGTGGTGTGATAGTTAACATTGATTACTTTTGACTTTTACGTCATTAATATCCTTGCCAGTTATTCCAAGCTTTTCAATAATACTTATGAGTCAAAACGTCTTCACATTACGGAGATCCATATACTCCACTCGGAGTGGATATCT
>JAGVSQ010007367.1:0-15399 GCA_022683975.1 Rhyacophila evoluta
TGATATGGATAGAATTTTATTTTCTGGAACCTATCTTCCGTTTTTGTATGAATTCGAAGTCTCGATTTACGCGGTTTCAATTTACGCATTTTCTCTTGGAATGTATCTACCGCCTAAATCAAGGGATGAGTGTACATTTTTATAATAGTTACAGTTACAAAGTGAATCATTGATGGCATGCTGACTATACAGAGAATAACGTATACAGAAGACATACATGGAATTAATTTTCATCCATAAGTGTTCATTGTTATCAATCCAAAACTACAGACATTAACTATTCTATCAAAAGATTGGTATTTATTACAATAAATAAAATATGAATATTTCAATCTAACCTACAAGTTTTATTCTTCCTGAGCTTAAAAGGTCTGGTGTATTCTTATTGATGTTAGACGTGGCCATGGATATAAGAGATGGTATGTGATCTATGCCAACTACCTTTCCAGCATCACCAACCATTATTGCCATACATGCAGTTAGATAACCTGATCCGGAGCCAACATCTAAACCATTCTCTCCTGGGACAAGATGATCTTTTAAATTCTCCAACACTTGTGCATGCTGAAATTACAATGTGAAATATTACAACAAATGAAATTCACATCGTCATGTTGGTGCTATGTGATAAAAAAAATATTTCGACATACACGCCTTCCTCTCTACATCACCACATTTCCATGCATATTATGTAGACATATACTTAGAGGTTATCTAAAACACTGCTCCGCAACTTCTGTGCCTCGAAATTTTGGAAAAAACGTCAAGTGTGCCGTAAAAGAAAAAAGGCTACGGAGCACTAATCTAGAGGACAAGTATACACTGATTTTTAACAGCTAATTTAATCTGGCAATACTACATTTGACAGACGTATAGGTCAGCATGAAACAGTTAGTATCCGTCAATATCAATCCGTAAATAATAAGCATTACCATATATAAGATAGTAACAATTGCGACTATTAATAACCAACAATACATATTTTTCTTTTCCTTCTTCATCTTCCATATACGCTTCCTAAGTGGAGCAAGTAGACACCATGTGCCACCTCCAAGAATTCTTGTCGGCCGCCAGTATTCTTGCGTCTTCCCAGATCATACCTGCATTCCATAACTCCGCCGAATTCATTCTATATATAGTATTTAGCGACCTTCCGAGGCACCGACAACCGGTCAGCTTGAAAAATAGGCAGGTTAGGTTCAGAATCTTTCGAAGCATCCACAATATGTGGCCAAGTCAGGTCTAGCATCGCAGCTTCACTGTGTCGGTGATAAGTGGCTGCATGGTCCGTTCTCTTATCTTCTCATTTCAAACGAAGTCATACCACCGTATCCCCAGAATTCGCCGCAAGCACCTGTACTCAAAGCTGAGAATACAGTTGCTTTGGGCCTTTGTTGGGTGCTACATTTCGCAACCATAAACCAGCACTGACAGAATGCATGCATTGAAAAAGCACCATTTGGTTTTATGATACATATTTATTAAATCAAACGGTAATGATAAGGCCAATAAAAGAACAACTTAAGAAAACCATAATTTTCATGCAAAATTTCTAAAAATGGCATCAAACGGGAAATTATAAACATAAAATTTTTGATTTTAAAAATCCATGTTTTCATCTTTACTCTATCGTAATTAATAACAACTCATATGTATCTTTTGTAATACACCAATGGATATGAACTATTAAGGGCCGAATTGTCGAATGCCAAATTTGCAACTTAAATTAACTGTCAAAAATCAGCATATGCTTGCTCCCAAGATAATTTACTTTGGTATAAAAAATTAAACTATCAATCAAAGCTATTCGAGGAACAATCTTTAAAAACTTTACTGAAAATATTTTTCTTACCATGTGCGGTGCACTTATTGTAACTGCATACCCAATAGACTGGGGAGCATCTATATAAGGTGACGAAGGGCAATAAAATCTTCTATCAATCGCCAACATAGTTTTTTCAACTATGTCTGATCTTATTATGCGATTAGCTGTAATGAAATCGTTTACCAAAAAAATACACAATTAACACTAATTTTTGAAATTATATAATTAATAAAATAAATAAGTAATTGTTTTTAAATATCACATACCTTTAATAGGCATGTTTTAATTTTATATTTTCTTAAAACTAAAAGATGTTTGTAAACAATAATACTTAGTCGTTGTATTATACTGTCAATATTAGATAATAATTACCTCGCAAATTTTTCACTAAGTCCGCATTATCTTTACCATGGCTTCTCCAAGCCATAGTGAAGATATTTTTTAGAGATAAATAATAACGCACCGTGAATGAAATAATAAACCGAATAATAATGTCCGTCACAGCTGAGCAAAAATTTTGACGTTTTGCCTTCATCTATGGATACCATTAGTCGAAAAATATCTTCATTGATAAAAACCTTTACTATACGAATAATAATTTTTTTAATAAACTCATATGGAAATTGTTAAAAGTGTGTGAAACAAATCTTTGAGTATTTGTTCAATTTTTTTATAGATAATTTTTTCTGTATTATCCCAGGATATTGTTGTAAATTTACAGTAGTAGAGGTTTTTTTTAATAATGTGTATTATTATAGCAGTTGATCACAGATTGTAGTTGCATAAAATTCACCAACAGATATCGCTGTGGCAACCGTCATGGGAAGTGGGTCGAGTGTCGGATTTGTTGCCGTATTTTTATTTTGCCATATTTAGAACAATCTTTCTAGTATATCAGTGGTATTTTCCATAATAATGCTTTTAATTGTAATGTTTTAAGACTTCTAACTTTTTAAGCATACGTCGATCGGTAAGCACGTTACTACATCATTTACCTTACTTACCATATTTTTAGGTTCTGTATTTCTTTACTTTCATATTTTTGAAATCTTATTTTTGTACCATTAATTTATATAAAATTATGTTCCAATGGATTCTTAATGTTCTCTTCAAACAAAAAAACATCGTTATAAGGTCGGCAATTTTGATTATTTATTTCTTTTAAAATATACTTCAGCTATTACAATATTTTCACCTAAGTAGGTGTGTGTGCAGTGTCATCAATACAGGTAAAAAGCAGGTTAGGTGATTGTCATAAGTCATAATAATTATTAAATATACTAAATAATTCCATATAACAGACCATTTTGAAGATATTTTCGTATTGAATGAATGTTTCAACAAAACGCTACTATTTTTTTTATAGATTTTCATAATTATTGTAGATTACTGTGAACCAGTATTCAAGAAGTATTTGTATTTTTGGAAATATTTCTTGTTGCCAAAACCATGTTTATTCAAAACAATTTGTATATCATGTCCACACATTTTTATTATTTAAAAATATAACAATGCCATCGAAACTATTTTCATATATTAAAATCGAAAATTGGAGACATCTCCTTTTTATTTAACACAGTATATTCTTACTCTAATTACTTTGCCTATAATGTTGTGCTTGGCCATAATAACAATCTGACAATTTTCTTTTTACAAAAATGACCTCCAAAGGAGTCTGATTTCAACCACCCACCTAAACTTTCGAGCTTCTTTAGTTAAAGCAAATATGTTACTAAAATTGCGTAAATAATAAATAAAAAGTAGTATCCATCAATCTATTACCCTTACTTGTCTACATCTCGATGATAATTGTGTTATAAACTATTATACAACTTGAAAATTGAGGTGCCTAAATATTATTTTTTGCACACTTCATATATACAAACTTGAATCTATCTTCCTATTGTATAAGTAACATCCTCTCTCCTTTATTATTCAAAAGAAAATAATATTTTCTCCATGCTGTAAAATTTAATCAAATTGAAATAATTACTAATATTTCAATTCGTTACTTCTTACTCTTCTCTCTGTATATTATTTTAAGGAATAATCATAAGACAAAAAATAAATTTGCGTGTAAAATGTCTCTTACAGTAGGGAGATGAACTCCGCTGAATGGGGTGAGAGCAAAGCAAAATGGCCGATAAGCTAAGAATGGGAAATGAGTGGCGGGAGTTAAAACTAGGTGCCAGCTTTACAAATAGCAAATCAACATCGTTTCATACTCTAAAATGTAAGTAAAACTTCACTTGGAGCTTTTGCTTATTTTATTCAAATTATTAAGTGAAATTTGTATGAAAAAAAAAAAAATGTCATTTAATTTCATTATTTAAAAGTGTATTATCATTTCGTAACTATATTTAAAAAATATTTTATATTCATTTCATACTACCATACCAGTCTAGCAGTGATGAAAACTTAGAAGCAACCTTGAAATAGAGTCGAATAAGTAGGATCATAAGTGATAGTGATGGCGAATGGTCGATATTTTAAAGAAATGTGTTTTAAATGAAAAATATATATACATACACAGATTTACATTACATACTTTCATAAAACCATGCAACTGTGTTATACAAGGGCTGAGTAGATATTAGTTTTACCAGATATTCTCTTATAATTTTTAGTAGTATTTCATTTAATTCAGATGATATGTAAAACTTTCATAACAATTTTCAGGTGACTTCAAACCAGCATCAGTTGACGCCAGTAAGATGGCAACTGTAGATGTCGGGACAAACAATCAAGTGACTGTTACAGTTCCCCATCTAGGTAAATCAAATATCTTACATTCTTTTATTTCTTTTTTTTGCACATTTGTTTTCTAATAGGAGTTAATAGATACCATATAGTAAATACATGAATCCCAAGAAGCCAGTCTTCTTCCAGGTTATGTCTTTATCTTAAGCCCTGATATTCTTATATATTGCATACTATTGGGAAGTGCAAAAACAATATCGGTGGCTTAATCTGAAAACCAGCCAACTCCATTTGTGTTAATGTTCGGAAGCAGCAGATAGCATTGGTGAGTGTGTATGTTACTGCATGGAGTTGGCTGACGTGTGCAGGTGATTTCACATTTTGAGAATCGCATGTGTTATGTGTGCGATAGAAAAATTAAAGCTTAATAAATGACATCAAAACCAATTTTTGACCATGCAAAGTTAGCTGGTTTGCAGATTAAGTTATCGATATCTTTAATTGATTATTATCTTTTGTAAAAAAAATTACAGATGGAGCCGGCATTCCGCAAACTGTTTTTAAAGGAAATCAACGGCCTTATCAAAAAGAATGCGTACTCATAATCGATAAAGTCACTGGAGAGATAACTTTGGAAAAGCTTTCAAGTAATATTCAAGTAAAGAAGACCAGGTCAGTCACTCCTAGTGGTTAATTATTTATATACATATATATATATATCTAAATAGCTATTACTGTACAGCTGGTATAAAAATCTGAAAAAATCTGCATTTATATATTTCTCTCTATTCTTCACACTACATTACATTCAGCCTCAGCAGAAGCCCTTGAAAAATAATATTACCTCACAATATGCATTTTTTCTTCTGTTTTTCACCATCCATTCTCATAAAAATTATAGATTAAATGGAAGACAAATGTCTTCTCATAAATAATCATATTGTTTATTAACATTATCTAGAGCGAACATGCTAAAAAAAATCTTCACAAAAAAAAAATGTGAGATTGTAAGAGCACTGTAAGATTATATATTTTCAGACAAGAACCACCGCAAAAGCCGGCTCCGGCCCCAGCTCCCGTCCTCGGGCCACCTCGTCCGCTCTCTCCAGAGACGCTGTCCGTCAACAACTGCACGCAGAGATCAACATCCCGGACCAAAGTGGCATCAGGCGGTCGCCGTGGCCCTTCTATGAAGCCAGCTGGGGGATCCTCTCCTCGTAGGCATCGAACTTCTCCCCCACAGGCCACTCCGTAAGATACATAACATTCTCCCTTTACTATAATACTTATACTGATGCTCATTAAATTTCTTTAATATATTATATCTACAGCCAAACTGTTAAGCCAGTTGACCGAGGCTTTTATAGTATTATGTTAATAATTTATTTTAAGAATACATAGTGATTAACCCTGCCCTCTCGAGGTTTGGACCACAAGGCCCCTTGTGGTTAGCTCAACCAGGTTTTTCTGTTCGGGATTTCTTTCCCATAGCCAGGGGAAACCACTTATTGGATGGTCATTTGCCTTTTCTGTCCTCTGATCCTACATTGCCCAGAGGTCACCACAGGAAGGCCAGCAGTAGGTCTTGGTAGTGGTTCTGCACTTCCAACCTATTGCGAATAGGCACATTACTAACATACATATACCCATGTGAGACCTACCAGCCATTGACTTCCTTTCTCATAACCTAAGAAGCCATTCCACAGTCCACACCACCCTTGCTTTTGGATGATATTAGCCATATACCTCCTAAGATCATCGCCACTATCATATTTCTGCACAAAGGTAGGAAATGCTGCATTAGAATTGGTGATACAGTCTGAGAATGGCTTAGTGGTGAATGTAGACCTGAGTCATCAGACAAGGATGTGTACTTATTTTTCATATTCTACGATTTTATATACCAAAATCAAATCAATCCAGACCGAGGTATAGCTGTTATCCCTCCTGCAAAACTTTGCAACCTCGAATACATGGATGACCCTATCATGCTAGAGAACTCCATCGAGGCTATTCAGAAAACTGCCAGCAGATTACACACAAATTCGTCTCGCATTGATTTAAAAATCGAATAAATCGATATAGATGAATATCATGTGCAACCATCCCTATTCAGATCCTGATTATCCTTTGAACAGTGATGGATGGAACATCAAGAGTGTCAACGTATTTAGATTTCGGAGGTACATATTACGAGCACTTTGCAAAGTTAACTTGCTATGCGAATAGGGATGGCTGAAGCAACCTCAATTGAATGCGAAATCTTTGGTACAGTGGTGTGACTTTGTTTGTATATTATAAATAGGTAAAAGAATGGACCGTGCACTTTATCAGTAATTAATCACTGATAAAGTGAAGCTGCGATACTGGACCTGGCTTGGCTATGTATCGCAGATACTTCAAGAAAGTTTTACCTGATCTGCCTTTTCTTTGCGCTAACCAGTTTTTGAAGTCTTAGAAGGCTGGTATATACTATCTATAGAATGTGTTCGATTGTGTTATGGGATGCAAGTATGATCTGGAAGGGCACAAGAATACTGGTGGGCGACATGAAGTCTTGAAGGCAGCATCTGATGTCCACATACTCCACATAGGGAGTGGATTTGAAAGAAGAATAAGATATTTGCAGCAATTAAACAATAGCAAGACATTTATTGAGTGATAATACATACCTGTATGAAGGCATAATTTTAAATTTATGACTTCATAGTAATTTTTTGTACTTTGCTTATCATAAAAAAAGAAACATCGAGGGAAGTTTTTTCATACTTGTGTAGGTAGCTACATAATTAGTCAAATTACACTTTTCTATTTGTCTGTATATAATAATGAGCTTGGCCTGTTATTTTATAGTGTTTCAAAACATTTCATCTAATTTTTTTTTGCTTTGGCCATATATTTTTTATTTTTTATACATCAATGGTATTTTACTACTCATTTATAATATATTTTTTTCCACTACTTAACATACTGAAGGTGTATTCAAGCTCTTTCTTTCGACATCGTGATGGAATAATACGGTATCATTACATAATTTTAGATCAAATGCTAAAATTAAATTTTTAAATATTTCATTTTAGTTGGACTGTAAACTCAGGTCAGAGTACACTGGCGAGTCTTCCAATGATTGGGTTCGATGATTCGACTCAACCTGCTCCAGTTGCAGCTCTACCTCTACCTGAGCGCCTCCCGCCTTCTTTTCCGCCACCTAATGATGGGCGTGACTCTGCCCCTCTTGATATTCTGGTACTGTCACTAATCGAGTATTTAACAAGTATTCTAAAACAAATTTATTGGACCAAAGACGGTTATTTTTACAATTATATACTATTTCATTAAAGTGTAACTTGTTCCCGTTAAGCAGTTGTACTTTTGTACTTTTACAAAATAGAGAAATCAGAATTATGAAGCAGAAAATATGATAGCAAAAATGCATGCATATATGTACAATAGATATCAGCTAAAAATAGTTGATATTTTACATCTGCACTGATTTTATTACGGAAAAAAGTATATTCTGTAATTTCTAAAAATATTGTTCTATAACCATACAGTATATAAAAGTGAGTACTAATAAAATATATATTGTATTTCGATTATATAGTTTTGTCATATTTGCTTAGGTGATTAAAATAAAATATCTTTTCAAATCTAATCCAATGCTATCTATTGTGAAATTTTAGCCATTTTTATTGCAAATATGATTGAAATGTACTCTTTTTCCTCTAATAGTGAGTGCATTCGGCATAGTTCAAAGCCATTGCATCATTCAAATATATTTTTCAGCAGAATGGTGATGATGAGGATGTTGGTGTTTTATCTTCCTCAAGTGGTTCTTCTAGCAGTGGAAGCGACAGTGACCATAGCAACAGTGGGCATAGCGATGACCAACGAGAGGACCGCCACCAACAACACCTTCCACCCGCGTCTCTCAATTCTCTCTCACTTCCCAGCACCAATCGCCGCTCTCATACTGAACCTCCACCACCTACTAATGGTAAAATGATAGTTTTCATTTCAGTTATTTCAGTGTTTTTGTCATAACCATTATTATTAATTGAACTTCATAAAAAGAAGGAAAAAAAGCATGTAGATTTATATATACTTATGTGGGTTACGAATAAAATATTTTATTATTATCACCGAAATATTTAATCATTGTTTTAATTATTGAATTCTAATGTTTTGTTCCTTTTTAGGGGCAGTGAATGGTAATGGCAACAGTGTAGGCAATGGTGAAGCATCAATGCCGATGCACCTTCTCAACGAAGACTTGTGCCTTTCCGAATCCGGAAGCGATTCCGATTGAATTGTTTTCCTTTTAATTTAACTAGTATAATGCGGTTATTGATTATGTATATAAATAAATATCAGATCCGACCGAGTGCCGTAAGTTATCATCTTCGCAGGCGAAAAGTGATTCAAAAGTTAGCCATTTCCCATTGTGTGGGTTGAGAATATTGTTTTTATTCAACTGTAAGTTTGCCGATAAGTCCCTATTTGGCTGAATGGCTAAGTATCGATTGATGAATTGAAAAGTTGTTTCCAGACTTTTGTGAGACGTTTGATAAGTCCAAATAATGATAAGCCTTTGTCGTCTTACCTGAACTCAAATTGAAGTGAAATTATAATGTGTAAGCAATGATAGCTCCGCTGACCTTGATAATTTAAAAGTGTATAATTCATTTTATTATGTATTGCACTTCGAGTTCAGTTAGCATAATGAAATAAATGGTGACGGTGTTGACCGTCAACTTAAAAATAAATCTATATTATATTGCACATTTATTTTATACATACTATGTAAATTTTGATGAAGTTGATTGTTTTTTTAATTTTATTAAAATGTATACACTACATCATAAGTCTGAGAATAAATTTATTTAAAAAAAAAATGTGCTTTTTATTCTTTTTCTTCTGCCATATCAGCTCTCGATATGGAGCATATGGTTGATACATGGAGCCTCCAGGAATCTCTGTCACCCGCCAGCTCTCTTGTATCCCTTAGTACTGCCAAGTACATTCTGTGGACGGTACCTGCTGGTCTTGCCGGAATCCCAACTGTCTGAAAAAGAGACCAACAGGGTTCAGGCTTTCTGAAGGCATCCGTAGTACGTGCCCTAGCCAGTTCCAGCACCGCTGCATGATATTTAAGGTGACAGTGGGGCCCCGTTCCCTTATCTCCATGATCGTAATGAAGTCATTCCACCTCATTCTAGTATTTAACACAGGCATCTGTTCTCATAGCTCAGTATACGGTTTTTTAGAGTTTGTCAGGTGCCATGATTTGCACCGGCAGTATGCATGTATATTTTATTACAACCGTCATAATCGTCCCTCGACTATATACATACATTAAGCTGAGATTGTCAAAAATATTTGTTTGGTATACCAACAGCGTAAAACAATAGTTACGTTGATGGAATGTTAAAGTTTGTGAAAAAACACTGAAGCTATGGATATGTAGCCAGTTAGCTGGCAGAATTCAGATGTAACATTTTATTGGGATTGGAATATTATATTAGGTTACATTTGAGATTTGAAATGAGCAGCCTTGCCTAAAGCATCAATAAAAACATGGTTTTAAAAGTTGCTTATTTTAGTAACTGCCACAATTTTGAATAAAACATCGATTTACATCAGGCCCAGAGTCAGCAGTATGAATTACCTGATAATAAAAATATATTTGTACAATAATTAAGGTTTCAAAGTAGCTTAATTTTAACTGGCACATCCTTTTATCCTATAGCCTCACCAATTATTCTTAAAACTGTTAGAATTGGTAAATAAAACGATGGTCAATGTAAGCTTTGTTTTTTTGTCGCAAATTTATTTCATATGCAGTTGATTCTTATGTCCAATTCAAAATGATACCTTTTTCACTGCTGTCTTTTGAAAAAAGAGTACAGTACGTTTTAAAATTACGACCATTCACTTAGAACAAAATAAAATTTCATAAATAAATATGGCATTTTCAGTTTTGATCAAATATTTCCTGTGTGCGCTTTAAATAAGATGAAGATGGAATCCATAAGTCTAATTTACCACTTCATTATCGTTGGAATAAAAACACGAGGATGACACGATGCCAAGACAGCTTCAATAATAGTTTTATTCTAAAAGTAAAAATAGCTTTTAAAATATTACTGATTCTTGAGAATTTTGTGAGACATCCTCCACAATACCTTGTTCACATTTGGACTAGTAGCCAGTAGACCCGTGTTAGCATGTTAATGTTTTTTCATAAAAAAAATGCCATTAAAAATGAAAAATTACCGCGCGCCACCATCTAGTCATTTCCGAAAATGTCATAAATTAGTTGATTTATGTCTTCGCTCGCGGCTTAAATAATCATATGCACATAAAGTTACGGCCTTCACTCCAAAAAAACATTTTTGCTAGATGTTTTATTGACAGAATAGTGGCCGGATTGATTCAAAATAAATAGAGTGAAGCGTAACTCCTTATGTACCAATAAATAAGTTAATAGCTTCAATTTTTACAGCTATATCAAAAGAAATTCGCCAAAAAAAATAAAGAAAATGGATCAGTACAAAAGGTGCACTGAGCTACAAATGTTTTGTAAAGGAATTAGAAACAGAAGAACCCATAGATAACGTTGGGACGTGGAGAGTTGTTTTAATTTTCCAAATCACAAGTTCAACGTTCTTATACAGCCTGGATTTTTGTTTTTATATAGTGGAGGCTAAATATTCTAAAGACACTCGTGGCTAAATATTTTAATACAAAATTTAAAGTCATATCTTCATTTCAACAAAACGATATTTTCACGCAAAAATCAAAAGAATAGGTTAAGTTGTTGATAGAAATTGACAGCTACTAGCCTAAAAAATTAGAATCAGTTCTAATTTGCGGACTAGCTAATTTTTCTTATTATTCGACAAGCTTTGACTGTTGACTCAGTTTTGGTAATAAACTAATTACGTCAATTCAAATTACACGCCTACTTGAATTGAAGTAATTACTTAACTTATTTATTACGGCTGTGGGTATGTCTAGATAAAAGTACAGCACATGTAACGCAATGGAGATAAAAAAAAAAAATTAACTTCGTCTCAATTTGCCGTGTAACGATACGGTATCGAATATTTTAGTGGCATTTTATTAATGAAAAAACATAAATTTGCTACCGAATGACTTCTATAGTAGGCTTCTAACCAAAGTCTTAACGAATTATCTATTAGTGCAGGGCTTCTTAAACTTTTTTCATTCACGGCCCCATTTATGATTGCGAGTTTCCTGGCGACCTCATATAAATATAAAAGGAAGAAAAATAAATATTTTTTGATGGTTTATTTATTAAGTAACAATATACATGTACATATGAAAATATATAGATTTAGAATTCGCTTAGAAACATACAAAAATCTAAAATTAAAAATCTCTCGCGCCCCATAGTTTAAGAAGGTTTGTATTAGTGGAATCACTTCCAAACATAAAAGTAATTTATTTACCTCCTAACACCACACCCATTCTACAGTTTGTAGATCAAGAGGGCATTGCTAAGTTCGTAGTGCATTACATAATAATCATTTGTGCCCAAGCAATTGCAGGATCAAAGAAATATTAGATATTGAGAGAATTTTTGAAAAATTACAATATCTTTCAAGCATTAAAAATATCTCGTAAGTTTGACTCAACATCATGCCGTTATGATGTATGAGAAGCTAAATGGAATAAACTTTTAAAAAGGCATCATAAGAATATTAATTTTATGTTAAAAAGATAGCTAATATTATTGTACAATTAGCTTAACAACTTAAACTGGATATTGACAATGAATATGTAATTCGAATTCGGAAAATGATGTTGAGCAACTTTCAAAGTAAGATATTATCAAAATTGAATGAAAGGTAGTAAAAGGAAAAAAGCTAGATAAACTCAAAGAACCACGCACGAAAAATTGTTCTAAAAGTCATGACTACAGCTTTTAGCCAAATCAATGTTGGAATTCAACATTTTGAAAACATGGACTCAGACACTAATTTTTAAAGTTACGCCGTCTCATTCAGCAACCACTTGCCTGTTAAAATGAAGTTGACGGGGAAAAAACAATAAACTATAATATAATCAAACCTTGAAATGTCTACATATTAAAGGAAAAATAAGAATTAATACTCCAATTGCTGAAAAATTCAAGTCATCAATAGATAATTAATATCAGTCGCATAAAATTTCATTTAATGGTTTAAATGGATGTAGTTAAGCAGAAGACGTCCAAGCCACAAATTGAAATTTTGGATTTTATTACGTAACTGAAATGAAAACATCAATACTTCAATATGACAAAGACACACAATCACAATTATACATTCAGAAGAACTAATCGCTGTTTTTTCTAATTCCCATATTAACAGGAATTTGCAAAAAATAACCAAGACCTTCATGTGGCTTAAACGTTTTTGGCTTTAAAGCTTAAATATAAGGTTACTCAATCAAAATTAAAATTTTATCATACATATTCTAAATTATAATTATTATCATACCGCCACTTTTTTCCAATAAATATTGTTGTATTGTATTGTATCGATATATTGTTTTATTTATAAACAAAGAATACATCAAATATAACCGATTCCAATATTTTATGGTCAAAGACTAATATATTTTAAATAAAAATCCAAGTACAAAAGCATTATAATTTTGATTAGCATTAGACGTCCAATCCACACAACACTTAACAACTTTTAGAGTAGGCCTCTACAATTTATTAATCAAAAAAGATTCAGTATATGCCGCATAAGTTTTTAATATCAAATTACAGCCTTAATAATATAAAAGTCATACTAAATCTTATTTTGTTTCTGAAAATTTTCAATCGCGTTTTTTCTCCCCATTGATAGATTGTGACTTAAACGTATTTTGCTTAACAACATTTTAAATTTATGCAACTGTTTGATTACTTGTTAATAATAGTAATCAGAAACAAAAACTTTTCACGTATTGCACACCGTTTATGTATTTTTTAATAACAATTTCCATACGTTCGTTTTGATTTACATCCAATGATCAAATTAAAATATCAAAATAAAAATGAAAAACCCAAATTTGGCGGAAGGGATCCTTGTCGGAAAACAAGAGTTGACTAATATATTCTTAAAATTATACATGATTATCATTGTTTATAAGTATTATATCAATATAAATAAATTCAAGTATAAAGAATATCCATGTATTCACAGTATTGGTTAAGTAAACATAATATCGAATAATCTAGAAGTGTCAAAATTTACATTATTATTATTGTAGTACTGCATCGCCATATTGCGGAATATCGAAGGTTTGGTTTGATTGCGCCTTGAGGTAAATATGTTTGATGATTATGTGTATTTTATGTATTAGGCTTGATATAATAACACACTGTTTTTAAGAATGTGAGTAATAAAATGGATGATTTTTTTATCTTGTAGGTTTTAAGAAAACTTTGGCAATATGAGTTGTCCGATCAGCAATGAGCAACTAGCTCAACTTAAAGGTTTCATACAGGTGTGCCAGGGTTCGCCTCAAATATTAAATCACCCGAGCTTAGGATTTTTCAAAGACTTCATCGTCTCATGTGGTGGAGCTATTCCCGCTGCCACATTCAAACCGATGCCAACAAATGCCGAACAGCCGTAAGTCCATACCGGCGTTTACGCGTTATATATCGTTATCGAAATATATATTTGGCATTTGCTATTTCCCTGATTAACGAATATTATGCCGATGTATTTGGGATCTAGCTATCAATCATTTTCGCGCAAATACATATTCTCAGGTGTGTTGTTTGGCCTGTAATTTCTTATTGAGCTTGAGCCGCGTTTATTTCATGTTTCAAGCTCGTTTTCGAAAGATTTTTGCTTACATTTTTTTAAATTTTACAGAACTAAACAACGTAATTAATTGGAAAAATGTAAAATAAGTAACAGCTTGGTAATTGCTCACCTAGAAATAGATTGGTAAAAAATCGAAAAATATCTTATTAGTCCAGGAGTCAACAAACTGTGAAGCATGATCTAATATTAAGTTCTTTCCTATGTAAAGTGTTTCGCAAATACATGATTAAATAGGCAGCGCTAGTCACGCATACATTTGCATAGTTAGACGTTTCATGTTCCATTGATTGAACTAAACATGAAAATTACCATTTTTTAATGTCTGTTCACCAATGTGATTATTGGCTAGGATAAAGTCTCATTGTTGATCTATAATAGATTGTTTATTAATGTGCAGGAAGACTCAACCAAAAAAAGGAGCAGAGTCTGATTTTTCAAGCGATGAATTCGATCCTGAGTCAGAAATTGAGCTTGATATGGAAGGTTTGTTAATAAATAATTTAATCAATTGCTACAATTAGAGAAATAAGGACTTTCAGGCAGAGCAGATATAGTCAAGTTTCCTTCTTTCGTATTTATAAAATTTGCATATCACTTGTGACAAAGCAATACCTTCCATACCATACAGAAGATGAAAAAACTCTGATTGTTACTATTAGATGAAATTTTATTTATTTTCTAATTTTACTATTAAATTAACTATTCTTTTTTAAGTTTAATAGTTTTAAAAAAAAAAACAATTCGATTGGTAAACATGAACGATTGGTGTCGTCGTCGAAAGTGACAGTTCAACAAACACGCACACTAATACTAATGCACTCACACGCATTGGCGTTGGAAGAAATTCGCGCTGTCTTCCTGCGTTTCTCGATACGACTTTTCCTATTAATAATAAACCAGAAATGTAATTTCTTACTTGGGAAGAAAAAATAATACTTGGCGGTATATAATGAATAGGTTTATGTAAAACACTTTTAAATTCATGTATTTCATGCTTCGAACATATTACCGTTATCACCCGCCGTAGTTGAACATTGT
>JAGVSQ010007368.1:0-15399 GCA_022683975.1 Rhyacophila evoluta
TATTAGGCCTGGTAAGCACTGCGGCGTGATTTATTTACGGCTATGAAAGGGTTAAGAATGAAAAACAGCTGATGTTCTCGATTTCTTAGGTAGTTATCATGATAGTATATTAATTTAATCAGGCATTTCTTATTAGCTTTATATATTTGTAAGGTTACTGGTGTGACTTTTTTGATTCTAACTTCTAAGTACACATAATGTTAGCTACTGTATAGGTAGTAATCGATTTTAAACAAAACTCACGTAAGTGATATTATAATATTGCACAGATTGTTCATCGTCTTCAGAAATGCACCACGATATTAATTACCTTCAGAGAATAACAATTTTGCGTTTTCTGCTATGTTGAAACTTTGCCGCACACATAGTTGCCGAGGCTTCCGAGCCCCGGTGGATGGCTGCAGTTTTGCAACCCCCATCGCCTTCTCGTAACCTTCTTCCCCCCGATCGCAACTAGTTGCAAAGTTGGGGAATAATTTAATACCCCCGTATCATGCAATCGAAGAACGACTTTGCAAAACCTTATTTTTGCACTTAACTTTAATCGAAAATGAACTGAAATTTTGAAAATTGACAAAATTTGAATAATACAAATTACACAATACGCCGCTTTTACGCGAAGAAAATTGTACAATAGATATACGTTATGTATCAATATACTATTAAATTAGACCAATTTTACATAAACAATACACACAATTCAGAAGTTTTCTTTGTAATTTTATCAATATTTTTTTCATATATCACGTTCGCTCCCAAAGTGGAGCATATGGACCTACACAGTACAAAGATTCCACTGAGGAGTGAGTGTATGGATCTCCGTAATGTAAAGACGTCTTGACAGATTATTTTTCACAAGTATTGTTTGTCAGACAATTGCTCAACCCAATGGACATCCAGTCCTGCATTTTTAGATTCTTAAAATCCGACAAATGGGGAATCGAATTCGAATTTCCCAGATTGCAAAACGCGTACGCTACCAACTACGCTATCGGGGAGATATTATTAATATTATACAATATATATCGATAAGTTCTGGGACATCTTCAGCTCCCATGTGTTTTGTTTTGAAAAGTGATACTTAAGCCCCAGATGAAATTTAATAAATCTAACCTAACCTACCCACTTGTTGAAAAGGCTAATTTTATTCAGCTAATTGTGTATTCATCATCTCACTTGCGTTTTAATAACAGCCCTGTCTCACGCGCACCTCATATGAATTTAGTTTAGTGGTTTACGGATTCCGTTAATCAATGACAAATCAACATATTAAGAAATAAACAACAACATTCTTCGGATCTAAAATAAATCACTCCAGAATAATTAGTGTGTCATCTTCAGCTAGCTACCTAAACAATCGGAAATTGGTTGATTATCCCGCCGGCAAAAGCTGTATTAGAAAAAATCGACGTCATATGGCGAGTTTACTTACGAGCGAGATACTTTTCCATAAAATTCAGCTCGATTAATTATCAACACAGCACATAAACATGTAAAAAAACAAACATAATAAAAATACGATTAACATTATTAAATTACGGGACGCGCCCGATTAATATCGCGTCTCAGGACATAGTGTGTGGTCGAAGTATGAAAGATTTTCAATAGTGATTTTTGATTAATAATACAAGCATGTAACTGAATAGTTTTTTGAATATATTGACAAACGAATTTATGATGTTTGCCTTTGGCAGGTGGAAAATAAAGGGTTTTGGGCATTATATTGATTTAATTAAATATATCTTATGTTTTTTTCCTGCTATTTGACAAATCCTTTACACCACTATCATTTAAAATTTTGAAATGTCCAGAGTCTAAATCTAAGCAAACTTGTAGAGTTTATAGAAGAATTTAGCTACATGATTGTACGATATACGTAGATACACTTATCTTCACAAAACTGTAAACCATTGAACAGTTTCTCCGATATGATCGTGTGGTTTTATTTGTCATATTTTTTTACCATAAAACAGATAATACACATGTATATCTGTCACAAGAACTCCTCTCAAACGGTAAGCAGTATCAACGTGAAATCTTAACATGTTGTTTTGGTTGCTATTTCTAAGTCAACCATATTACTTTTAATATGAAAAATTATCCCCAATGATCAAGAAGAGATTAAAAATAATGTATGTAACCAAGTATCGAAATTAGCTTTTAATAAGGGGATACATAAAATTAATTATTGTATAATGAATAAAAAATGAGTTTGAATCTATCTTAGATGAAATCGGATAATGGTAATATATTACAATCGTAGCATTTATGCATATTAGTCGCCAGAAGTAGCCGAAGGGTTAAAGAACAGAGATAAAATGGGAATTGTTAATTTTAATAAAATCTTGTGAATTCCGGTAAACAGATAGTCTGTCATGTCACAAATAATTACGTTATAATACTATCTGACGCAGACATAACGTATCTATTGCACATCGAGCGACGCAATGTATAGTTTTCGCGATAGATATTTATGGACAGGTCCGTCACTAGGAGATTCGTCGCCGTCTTGTAACAATTGAATTAATTTTTATTTGGAAAATTGATTGGTTACTAATTCTTAAGCCATGTTCATTCTGATGAATTCAGAGCAGATTCTTTATTCACTGTGTGGAGATTTATTTTCACATAATGTTCTCACAAGGATTGTCGATCAATCTCTCAACGCGTATTTTAATACATGTTAAAAAAATTCTTAGCCGCATAGCTTGAATCTGCGACATTCGATTTCTAACCACTCAGCCACCGAAATGGTTTCTGGGAGATGGAAAATTAGGACACATGTATCTATTATTAAATGCAAAATGTTATAAATCTATATAATGGCGTAACCAACGTGGAATGCAATTTATATTGTAATATCGGCGACCTAACAACGCACATAGATCACGTAAGCTACTTATGGATAATTTATACATTCGCGTTATAAATATGACACTCCTTAAACTGTTCTAAGAGCATTTTTTTGAAACCTTTTTATGGTATGTAATGGAGAGCGTGTAAATTCTCAATATAAAACGGTATAAATTTTAAAAAGTAAGTAAGTTATCTACAGAGTTCAAGGTAGCCCACTCAACTGTCGAACTGACATAAAAAGATCTTCCCCTTCAACGAATATAAGGACATATTCCCAAAGAACGTGATTGGAATCTTGCAATTGGCCACGTAATAATAGAGATCTAGTATGGCGAATTAAAAGCCGCCTTCTCAACTAGACACTTCAACGCGCCGCACGCTTCGCACCCATCCAGGCGGCACCTACGTGCATGCGTACATTAAATTAATTCAATATTGTTTACTTCCATGCGTAATAAGATATCTGGCATGTTGGATCGTTATTCCGCGGAGTAAAAAACTCATGACAAATGTTAAATGGCGAATAATCGCAAACTGTGTTCCGCGCAATGGTCATACATAGGGTGACCGTTGTATTTTGAAAATCCAAGGGAACGCTTAATTTAATGGATTTATCTTAAACTTGTTTTTTTTTTGCTTTCAAACACATTGAAATCTACTGAGCGATAAAAAAATTATCCGAATACAAAATATATTCAATTTAGCTTCATCAAAATGGCGAGCTTAATCTCTTCACATAATTGCTTCACACGTTCACGATTGACCATGTAAGGTTCTTTAAATATATGTATTTTTATTTTTCTATTTTCTTAACTTCGGCACAACTAAGTGCGTGGCAACCTAAGTCTTTGATAATTTGTGTTACCTATCCACATCCATACCTCCAGTCCACTTCTCACGTGGTCTGTCTCTATCCTGATTTAGCTGAAGTACTCAACCAAATCTTTTACATCCTATTGTTTTGAATTTGACACAACCCATTCATTGGAATCTTTGTGAGTAGTTAGAATAGGAGTAATGTACTCTCTTCTCTACAGACAACGATAGTCTTGGATACTTCTGGTATTTTAAACAGCGCCTCATGTTCGTCACGTCACAGTGTACGCTCGCATAACAGGTGTGGAGACGCGGTGGGTAGAGGAAGCAAAATCAACAATAATGAATTTTAGTAATAGAGTAGGATTTGTCAATTAGTTAGGCCATTTCTAGTTCTACGCGTCTTATAAAGATGGATTCAAAACGAGAAATTAAAAATATCTAAATATGATTATTTTTCAAGCGCGGAGCATGTAAGAATCATTACATATTGAAAACTTACTTACTCGTTGATCGTGAGAACAAATAAATCAAACCATTGGAGTTATAGAATAACAGTCGATGGTTTAAAAATATTATTCTTTGTCTTACAAAACATCTTACCGAAGTGGCCATCAAAATTTTTTTAAATAATGTAATCTCACCCTAATTTACTATAAATACAATGTAATGAGTGGTTGAGAGCTTTTCCACCAATGACATGCTTTGGGCTGTTATTATTTTAAAATGCACTCAGCATATCAGTAGAGTAGTACTGCGTTTCTCATATAATGCATTTTATAAACTTGTATTTATTATGCAGCACGTTTATAAAAAGAGCACACATATGTTCTATATTTTATGTAATATTGTTGTTTTATGTGTCTAAATTATTTGACAGTGATTTAAAACATTAATTTGAATTACAAATTTGATAAAAAAAAACGAAAATACATTAATTTGACGTGTGTATTAAGTAATAAAAGGAAAAAATTAAAATTTTGATTTATTCAGTACAAACAACGCGTTGCTTTCACGCCGTGCCTATCATTAGAGGGCAGGTAATGTCACGCTCTCCATAGTGGTTGATAAAAAATTAAACTGAAAAATCACTTTACTTTTTGTGGAAGACGTCAGTCACTATTTGTAAAATATTTATTAAAAAGCTTGTAAATATTAATTGCATACCGAGAAGGGGATGTGGTGCTAATTTAATTATAATTCATTCAGAGTACAATATTTCATACTATAAACCCGTGCTCAACAAACTTATTCATCTTACAACCCCCTGCTAACTGAAAACAATTACGATTCAAACATTTTTGTTTTCAGTCACCAACATTATTTTAATAATTATTATTTTCAACTAAATATATTTTAAGTTCTATAGACACCGTGTTTATAAAGCAATATATTTAAAAAATAAAAACGAACGTTAGTTTGTTTTGTCATGTGTGCGTGGATCGTATGAATCTACGCAGTGTGAAGATGTCCACTCTATAAATGTGATATATGAATTTATAAAATGTGAACCCTAGCAGATTTTTCACGAGAATTGATTGTCTGCCAAATACTTAACAAGTTGAAAATCCAGTCAACGTCTTTGAATTTTCAAAAAACCCAACAGCAGCTATGAGAATTTAGCCTGCAAACTGAAATTAAAACCTTCTAGACACCCAGAATCAAAACATTTTTAAAGCGATATTATACTTAATTTACTTGCTCTTTCCAAGCCAAAAAATACTCTTCATTAATTCAGATATATTATATGTCAGGAGCTTTCTAGGGATGGTTCTGATTTTAAGAAGCGATGGTTTTAATAATTATTATAATTTTACACGAAACAAGCAATGGGAGCGGTATTCATATAATTTCCAACACTACACAGTACAGTTTACGAGCGAATTCTTTGCCATACAATATGCTTTCAGATGAAATGCGATACTGCGCAGCTCCGATGGTATCATTTATCAACACTCGAGGATTTTTCTGTGAGTTACTCGAATTATAATTATTAATTTATATACAACTTGTAAAATAATCCTCTTTGATAATGGATACGCCTGTAAGCGAATATCTTCGTGTTTCGAATGTTTATTAATAATCATCAACACCGTCAGACGTTGCCAATTCGCGTCTAATTGAATGTTTTTATGCTCCTCCCAATACTTTATCGTATTACCATATCGTAAATGGCCAACCAAAATGTAATCATTGTTTACTTATTTACGTCTTTTATTACTTGAGAAGTTACTGTAACTGTACCAATAAGTTATTTTCACTGTATATTCTAGGCAAAAACGTGATTATGAAATAGCCATCAACAGAATTAATATTTAGCCTGTATAGAATTCTAGCCTAGACGACTGAAATACATATCAAAACTGATTTTTAATGTATGTAGAATAAATGGCCAGGTCAATTATTTTATTTTTCTTCGGTAACATTTTTTCTTATTTCGGTCGATAGCTATTTCCTTCTTCTACAAAATAATAATCACACAAGTTAATGAGTATTGCAGTTTCAATCGTGATACCATTATCAACATTAATTAACTATTGTATCTGCAGGTATTTATGTAAAACTATTTTACTACTGAGGGATGTCTATAAAAACGTGTGTCACGCCACAGAATAATGTCTTCAATTCCGGGGCTATGGACAAACGGTTATCTGTTTTATTTGTGTAAAAAACGAAGAGGCATAAAATCTTACGAAAAAACTTGTATAATATATTTTAGTAAACAATAAGAATACCGATTTATTTTTTATTTCGTATAATTGCCATTTTTTTTAAATACGAATAAATAATGTTTTAGACATTTTCGATTGAAATTTATTACATAATTTATATTTTACTTGGTATTTCTCAATGTATTATTCTAATTTGCAAAGGAATATGTTTGTTCAGAACGTTCTCAAATCAAACAACCGTGTATTGTATATGCCTGGCGCCTTTCAACTATTTAATATGAATATTACACGAAATTTAAAATGGTTAAATATGATATTATATACATTTTTAATAAATGAACTCCTGTAGTGTCATTGGTAAGGTTGAAATTTCTGCTACCTTTAAAAGCAACATAACCTTCGACCTCCAAAAGCAGAGTCGAATTGGTAAGGTGATATTTTAATATTTTACGACCAGGGTTAGAAACTTTAAGCCTATCAAATTCTAGGCCCATCGCCGCAACGTATTTTAATTTATGGTATATTAAGTGTAGACTTATTTTTCAAACACAAATAAAAAAAATCTTAGCCTTTAGAAGTGGTTTTAATCGTAATATATATTTGTATAGTGTATTTAATACCATATTTGTTTATAAATGAAAGCTTTGATATAGACGTAGATAATATATAAACGTTTGTCAATATACGCTATATTTATAATTTTAATTTTTTTTCTTATTTATTTAGTAAAGAATACGCATCACTATCACTGGTCATATTTATATTTTTATTACAAGACACCATTTTCTATATTATCTCCGTTAGTACGAAGAGGCGAATTAAATCATTCTTCGCTATAATATCTTTGGCTTTATAAATAGCGTTGTCAAGTTCGTTTTCTCTATTCCGAACGTATACGATTTCACCCGAACGTTACTGATCATTGTAATCTGGATTCCGAATATCTGCGATTTCATCCGAACATTGACGATTGCTAAATTATCTTAGATGAACCGATAGTTATATTATTGGTTGAAAAGAAACTATCAAATGTGGAAGTATCTTAGCCCTTTGAGGAGTATGTATAATACATACGTGTACGTCCGTGCGCCTTATTTTCGAGGCCATTCTTTTATTTTAATTTTTAATAAAAATACAAAATAGATCTATCAATTCTATATGGAAGTCATTACAATTTTATCATATATTTTTAGACTAGAAAAAATACGTAGACGTTATGAATAAAATGTATAATTTAGCATTGAAAAATTCCCTTATGCTCTTTTTATAATTATTATGATAATATAAGAAACGAAAGATTGTGTATATTGCTGTTCAAAGAAACACATAAAATGTCACATAAATCGGTCGTATGGCTTCAAGTTTGATCTCAAGTGCTCCTTTGATTCCGAAATGGAAGCGGCCAATTTATTTGGTTCGTTATTTAGAAATAGAAGAGCATTTTTTGCAAATTGGTATATCCAATTCGAATGATTTTACGATATTAGTAGACTTGATAAAGTAAAAGATTTTAATATTTAAAATATGTGCGCATTAAAAAATTAATTCACTAACAAAAGGATTGATATCGTATTATTCTAATTTTGAGTGACTGTTAATATCGTTAATTGTTATACCAAAACGATAAGACGAAACCGAATCAGAGGCAAAATCTCCAAGGGCCATGGGTCGTAGGAGAGACAGTTCTAGTGATTTAACCAGAGCAAGTTATTCCTGTGACGTTATATAGAGCGCTTCACGTTCGTTACATCATAGTATACACCGAATAACGGACTAGGAGGTGTGGCAGGTCATTGAGAGGAAAGACAGGCTTAACAGGTGCGTACATTGTTTTTTTTTCGTGTAATTGTATGTAATAACATCAAACTTTTGATGAGTCACGCCGGTCGTATTCTACAGTTCCCAAACATTTGTAAAGAAGTGAATACGATATCTCGTGACTAGTAAATCGTATGAGAAAACGCAGTGGCGTGCGAGATACGGGTAGAATTTTTTTCATTATAAAATTTCTTCTTCACCCTTACTAATTTAGAAAAAAAGAATGTTGCATGCTATGATATTATTAATACTTTGTTTTTCTTCGATCGTGACATCTATCATTAGGTGTATATAAAATGTATTAATAACAATACAATCTAAAACAGTTTTGTAAGAAATATTCACTTGTTTACAAACTACCATATGTTTTTCAAAATCAAAGTAATCACAAGAAGTGAACTAATTGATCACATAAATTATAGTATGAAAAAATGGTATTGAAAAAAATTTATACACTTATGTTGTTATCCATAATATTATACAAATGCCATACTTTCATTTTTTAAAGATAGTTCTTATATGAAATGACCTGATTTTATTCATTATATTCCTTTACTCGTATATTATATTACGTGTTCATAAAAATACTATATTAAATAAAACGTGGCGTAAATAAATATTCATATCGAGGATTAAATATTAAAGAATTCTTAATTTTTCCTCTAAATATGGAGCATATTGATTTGCATAATTTTAAAACTCACCTTGAAATGTCAACTCATTCGAGATCCTATACTAAATCTATCATTATTTAAAACAAAAAGCTTTAGGTTACTATGGGAACGTCACGGGAAAAACAATATACCGCTGAGGCAATAATCATATATTCTCTATTTCAGATATTTTGTATATTTTTCTATATGAGTGTAATTACAGTTTTACATTCTTTATTTTATTCCTTGCTCACATTTAGATTACAATTAGTACTGATTATGGATGGTTTCAAAATTTGAGATAACGTTTCATAACATCATTTTAGCACCTTCTCTGAATTTAGTTCAATTGAAAAAAAGTAAAAAAAAAAAAAAAACGAATAATCATTGTCAATATTTTTTTAAACCCCCTCGCACTTGACACCTACGCGCAACTGGTAAAGCCTCATCATGTTGCTTGGACCGAATCCAAAATATTCTATCTGCCCAGAAAATACAGGAATTTCGATCTGTTTCTGTTTCTATGGATATTATGAAAGAGTATAGAAATAGAATGTTACAGCGGTACAAAGAAATAGTAACTAACTACCAGAATAGTTTAGCAGTAGCTAATGGGAGACTATTTGTAACTAAGTAAGTGTCCTGACGCCGTTTCTCTGAACAGGTACCCTCTTATGAAAGGTATATAATATTCTTATACATATTTTATACTATCGATACACTAATAACATTTATATACTTACAATTACTGTGAGTTTTGGTAAAGGTAAAATAATATGACATGTACATGGGCGGCAAAAAAATATTTATATAATTATTATAATTATTTGTTTTAGATTCCCCCGAAGAACAATTAGTCACCAATATTTTTCATAACTAAATTAACCAATTTTTCTACTGTGCCATTTTTTCTGTGAATAAATATAATATCCCTGGTAGCCAAGAGGCTATCGGAGATTGCTGCTTCATATACTAAGCAGCATACAATTTAAAAAAAATCAAATATGTAGGACTGTATGACCAGTGGGTTAAGCGATTGGCTGACGACTAATCTGATATTTTTTTTATTTCAATGATCTATTTGCTTTCATTTCTTATTGAACTTTGCCATATACATTTTAAATAAATTAAACAACTGATTATCTATGAATATATGAACTTCAAGAGTGATTTTAAAAAATCTAACCAAATCATAGAGATCAAAATAGTGTCTCAATTCAACTGAATCGGTTTTGTTCAAACGACGGAGTCAATTGTTAATTCGTACAAATGATATGGTTAGGTAACCGTTAATGCTATCCGCATGTCAGCTGTAAAAAAAAAACAGCAGCTTCTACCAGTAATTATATTAAGCATACCAGATTAACCAGGCATAGTAAACATAATTTTAAACACACAATTATCACCCACAAGTAATGACGTATGAAGCACACGAAGTATAGCTATTTAAATATATTAACTTAAGGTATTATAATTGTACAAAAATTAAAACACTGCACAAAAATGAATAATGTAATTATTGATAATGAATGATCACTCGAATACCCGTAGTTTGAGAATCTTGTGTCAGTCCTACCTTACGGCCACAAGCTTACAGAACATGCAAAACATCTCTAGTATAATCAGATCAGATTTGAAAGCCTCTGTATATTCCAATGTTGCCCAAACAATAGAAAACAAAATTTACTTTATAATTATTTTGGAATATCAAATGTTGACAAATTGTTATACATACATGTATCTTCAAGTTATTTTCTCGGAATTTATCATTTTTATTATAGTATAGTGTTTTGGTTACAGTGTTTCAGATATTATTAAAAATGTTATATATTTTGCGGATTTGTTCGAGTGTGCTTTATATAACATATATTATAAAACTAGATAA
Organism: Rhyacophila evoluta; assembly: GCA_022683975.1. NCBI lineage: Eukaryota > Metazoa > Arthropoda > Insecta > Trichoptera > Rhyacophilidae > Rhyacophila > Rhyacophila evoluta. The sequence goes on from JAGVSQ010007368.1 coordinate 10,701, forward strand.
ATGGAGGACAATATTCGGAAGAGGGGTTTTTTTTTATTGTTTTCCGCTCGAAAAACCTCCAGCATTGAAATATTTATATCAGGATTATTAACTAGCTTACATGAGGGAAAAAATATATCTGATCTTCCTCGGTACCCACCCTAGTTAAAATAGCCAAGAAACTGAGAGCTCCGATAGCGGGCTCCATATAGTTTTTATGACATGACGTATATTATTCTGGTCTTAAAAAAAATGCAGCGTCTTATTGCGAGCGAGGAAGTATCTCTGGTCAATAAAATCGAGATGACCATGTCCATAGTTACACACTAACCAAAGTCCAAGCTTATACAATATCTACAATATATAAATTAGAAAAAAGGCAGTCAGATTATGTTAAGTTAGGTTAGTCATCATTTTATTTCATTGAATTTATTTTTTAAAATATTAATAACGCATATAGGCGACTTGAAAACATCTTGTCACCAAATAAGTATTAAAAATACTTATTGAGTCAGTTTATTACTCATACCATGGCATTGACTATCTTGTCTGTTCAATTCAATGCTTCAAAGCCATTAAATTTCAATGCACAATATCTAGTTATGAAGCAGTATAACTTACGCCAAAAATAGTTATGGTGAATAAAGTTTTAGGAATTATAATTTCATGTAGGTATTCAGCCCTTAAAAATGCCAAATTTCGGTGCGTATCCGACGTTTGGAACTACTGCAACAGACAATACAGACAGCGTGTACCAGAAGCACGGATGGTGTCGGGTTACCAAACTATCAGATATCCCGAATACAGAGATACTGTACGAAATATGGCGACCACTACAAAATAAATATCTGCGTATTTATGTTCTCGTGTAACCACGACTAGCTTTGAGCTCGTAGGGAAATAATATATTAGTTCAAATTACAAACGAAGCTTTTGAAAGTTTTAATGATTTTTTCGAGAATTTCCGTAAACTACGTAAATTGTTGCTTCTCATTGATAACTGATAACATTATCTGACTTGAATATTACTTTGTTATTGTATAATAACCCATAAATAATAACGCACCACCACCATCAGCTTTATTTTATTCTTCTTCCATATCCGCTCCCTAAGTGGAGCATACTGGATACCACGTGCCGCCTGCAAAATCCTTGTCACCTGCTAGTATTCTTGCGTCCTCCCAAGTCATACCTGCATGCCATAACTCCACCGAATACATTCTATATATAGCATTTAGCGGTCTCCCAGGACGCCGACGACCGGTCGACTTAAAAAATAGGCAGGTCAGGTTCAGACTCTCTTGAGGCATGCGCAATATATGGCCGAGCCAGGTCCAGCGTCGCAGCTTCACTAAATCAGTGATAAGTTGCTGCATGGTCCGTTCTCTTAAGTCATACCAACGTATCCCCAGAATCCGCCGCAGGCACCCCTTCTCAAAGCTACGAATACTGAATACGATGTATCCCTCCAAAAGTGGAGCATACGGATATCAATAATATAAAGACTACAACACCAGTTATAAATTATATGTATCTCCATATTATAAAGATGACTTATAAAGAAGTTATCACAAAAATCGATTGTCAGTCAATTTATTTACCAAATGGACATTTACTCCTGCGTATTTGGATTTTCAAAAATATTGTAGCTGTGGGATTCTCTAGCTCCAAACGCGCATGCTAACCTCTAGGCAACGTGGAGACAGTGGTGTAATTAGGGATAAACCTCATTTTTACCATGTCCGCTCCGAAAGCAGAAGTTACAATCATGCGCAATGTGAAGACATGGCTTAACAGATTATTTTTCATGTGAATTGGTTGTCAGACAATTGCTCAACCCAAAGGGCATCCAGTGCGGTATTTTCGGAGTTTTTCATTTGAGTACATTCATTTTGAAGCGTGTCAAATTTCGAAGTCGAGGACTATAAAAAGCCCAGCTTACACAATACGTATTTTATAAGAGTTAAACGTGTTTGGTTCACTTATATACAAAAATAGTATGATAAAAAATGAAAATATATTATACACAAACATGGAAAATTAGTTACACAGGTATTAATACATTTCAAATTTTAAACGCATCTCTACGTACCTGTATACATGCACAGTATGCGGTACAAGGATTTGAAATGGGATCTGATCAATGTGTGTAAATTAATTTTATATAAATGCATTTGCCCCCATTCCAATAATATTATCAGGAGAATTCAAATACAATTCATAATGATAAGACAAATTGTCATACTATTTAATCAGCATAAAAAAAGTAAAAAGAAGTATATTAAAATTAATGAAACAGATTCTTTGTTAGTAAATCGGTTACTTCTATTGCTTGCGAGATTTTATAAAGGACTAGTGTGTTGTTGATTGCAGGGTAATGCAATTAATAAAAAAATATGAATACATTTAATGTGCCGCTAAAATCTATTGTGTCATGAATTGGTACTATTTTGCCATGTCAGAATTAGTAGAATATTTTTTAATCGGGCGCAAATCGCTATGCGTGAAGCTTCCCATAGTCATACACGCATCGCTGCCAAATGTGTGTCCTTCGTATATTAGCGGTGATAACCCAACACCCTCGCATCATGTTAATAATTAAAGATATGTATAATGTAATATATAATAATATTATAGTATCCCAATAGAATAATAACATTATGCCAGTATACGTTTCGCCATTAATGGCGTCGACGGTACTTGTGTGCCGTGTTGTTTAAAGATGGCGTATCGGGTTGCTTACACAGTCGGCGGGTTTCGAGTTACGGGGTTTGAAATTATAACGCGGGCATTCTGTGAGCGCGGCAAAAAGCCTCGAATAACCGCAGGGCGCATCAACCCTTTTTCAAAAGCGCGCGAAAAAAATCGCGGAATATATGTGACGTTATTGCCATGGAAACTTGTTAACAATTGGGATTTGTCTCGCATCCAAATAATTTCTGCACTGAGTTCTCTAAACTGCATACTGAAGTTCTCTAGCTCTCTAAAATGCATTGGTATCTTTTTTAATATAGTGCAACTATTTTAGGTTTTCCATTCCGATATATTGAAGCCTGGTGCGTATTTATTTATTACATGTTGTAACATTACAACTTAGAAGTTTAATACGTTAACAACACGATGTACATATAGTGATGAAAAACATATTAAAATATTAAAAAAAAGAAAAAAAAAGAATTACAACAAATTTATATATACAGAAGGGAAAAGAGAGTGTCTACCAAATAAGCTAGACAGATCCTATTCTGATAATGTATATAATAGCATCCATCTCTCACCCAGGTGAAAGATATCAATATCCGAGGCAATCTCGTTAAACATCACCATTGGTCTCCGCATTGCCATGACTACTGGCAGGATCTGTTTTTTTGTTGCTCGAATTGTCTACCCAATATTGTCGTCAATATTGCAGGAACACGGATCTTTATTTTTTGGAGCAGATTTTATGGGGAACGTATAGACAATATAAACCGACTGCGAAAATTATTTTACGCTCGCAGAAAATTGCGAATTCAGAATAAATTAAAACATTATTACACATGATATATATCAATAATTTGTATCGCAAGCTACGTTTTTTTTATAAATTCTATAAATTTGACCAAAAAAATATGTATTAATGTCCGATCTAGAAATATAATAGTTATACAAGCACATATAAGATGCAAAACTGAATTCCTAGTGAATTTAGCAATTGGCTATCAATCTTTAGTTTTATTTTTTGCAATCTCTAGTACTATTGATAAATTTTTGCATAAACATAATTCGTACATGTTTTATAAACAAATCAGCTAACGTAAAAACATACTAATAATACAAGAAATTGCAAAAAATCACGATACGTATTCCTGTAATATTAGCGAGGATATATATATCGTTTAGGTGATTGTATGTTTCTCGTCAACAATTAACATCATGAATAGCCGTTATTGTTTTCTCCGTATTGGATGGTGATAAATTGATCATCGATTATAAAAAGAATCCCCATTGTAGTTCATGAAATCTTTTGTTTAGGGTTGTGTGGCTGAATACTGTAAATACGTGAATATCAGAAAATCTTAAATATGTATATATTTATAATAGATACCCAATATAGGTTTAATAAATAATAACTAATCTGCGTGATATAAATATAACTTAATACATCTTCCAGCAGTATTAGACAATGCAGAATCGTTTCACGATTTGTAATGTCATAATTTTCCGCAATCTCATTCAGTTTTCATGCTATTTCTACTACCTAGAAAACATTCAAACATTGTCTAACGTGAATTTTAATAATGTTATCAATACGATTATTTTGGTGGTTCAGTCCACTCAATTGATTAGTTATTAAATCAAATGATTCGAGTTGGTAACTTTTTTACAATTGGCGATAAATAGCTTTGCGTGTTCCTCTCGCATCAAAATTTTATGAAGCGGCCTCCTATTTACCTGCCCTGGATGTATATCATGTTCTTTCCGATTCCAGAGATATTTGTGAGTGCTCAATGTTACTTTATCTATGGTACACCTTTTAATAATTAATTAAATTATCTGTAATACTTTAATTATTATTTCGTACGCTAATGTAAGAAGACACATAGGTTTTTCTCTCTTGTGACGTAGGGAATTTACAGGAACCATAGACACTATTTTATTCGGTTCCATGACAGTTGCTCACAAGACAAATGCACACATAGACAATTGCTCACATGACAAATGCTCACATGACATCTGC
>JAGVSQ010007369.1:0-15398 GCA_022683975.1 Rhyacophila evoluta
TCGCTAACAGTGATCTCACATATGGAAGTTTACCAGTTTTAATTAATTTAGAATTAAGTTGTATTCTAATTGCCAGTTCATTTTTATATCTTTAAATATAATGCAAATCATTAACAGCGATGTGGCGATAACAATATAGTTGACCTTATGCGGGTTTAAAAAGTTTACTGAATATAAAATAGGGTGAAAAACTGCTATTTAATATACAACTGTAATTTTAATGTACCAATTAAAAAGAAATAGTGCATACTATTGTGGTATCAAATAATATTGGTACGCAATAATGTTATGTATTATATATACCGTTTGTTTAGAAATGGTGTTACGCTATATAGAAAATCTCCTAAAATGTATTAGAATAAATTGCGATAAAAACAAATAATCTGACAATAATGCTGATAGCGTGAGAAACAGACACGACGCTAAGCAGTCTACGTCCATCTTTCAGGCCAAATAATGACGGCAAAAAGAAATATAATAATTCATCACGCACTTAACTCAGCGATAATGTTGACAAGTCGATTATAAAAATGAGGAGTATAAGAAGCAACTTTAGTCATGCCCAATTTGTTTCATTTTGGTGAAAATGCAAGACGAAGGAAAACCCTGTCCCGGGGGCGATTTTATCTTTTCGTTTTGGAGCCCTCACTGATTTGTCAGTGTCATTACGCTAATAGCATCCCCCGGTTTGGACCTTTCAGGCATTTTTGCTTCATGGAGAACGGAGCGCAAGCGCATTAGCGACGCGGCCCACTTAAACCGATATGTGGGATTGCCGACTTGCCTGTTTTCGAATGATTACATCTTGCCATCGCTCGGCGAAACGAAAATAGGAATGTCCTCATATCAAAAACTTCAAATGATTTGAAAAAAAAAGTTTCTTAGCAACTGGAAAATATGTCGTTCCAAAAAGTTCTAATTCGAAATAAAATAGGAAAATCTTAATTTAACATAATACAAACATAAATTTAATGTTATAAATATATCTAACTATAATATCTGCAGAATTTAAAAAATATATTTTCTGTATAAAAATTGTAATTAATTCATAATAAATTATTAAAAAAAATGTAATTGGTAAAAGATTTACTTCAGGTAGACATCGGATATATTATACGATTTCTGCAAATCACATTTAATTTAATTAAATGCCACATTATTGTATGATACAAATCTATGAGGTTTTTTTTAAAAAAAATGCTAGTTGAAAATAGTGTCATGAGAGATGAAGTCTATTTTGATAAAGTATTCGTACATAACATTGCGTCACTAGCGTCCAGCTTCGCAAACCGGAGAATACAAGTTCGATTCGCACATCTGCAGGATTTTTAAAAATCCAAAAATGTAGGAATGGATTCCCATTGAGTTGAGCGATTGCCCGACAAAAAATTATCCTGAAAAATAATCTGTCAAGACATGTCTACACATTGCGGATATCTATATACTCCGCTTTGGAATGGATATCTTTGAACTGTGTAGGTCCATTAACTCCAGCTTTGGAGTGAACATAATATAAAAAATGACATTAGTTTAAAAAAAAACCATATGTAGATGCTGATCAAAGGTATATTAATTTTATTAGAACTGAGTAAATTTAATGAAAATCAGTTATTTCACTTACATTCAATATTTTTTTACAATTTTTAAAATTATAGTTTTTACGATACAAAATCTTCACAAAATAGGTGTGCTGCCTTGTTAAGTAAAACACGCAATATCTTGTGTGTAATTCTCCATGTAGATACTGTGTTTTTACATATTAGAGAGATGTGAATTAAAAAGTCCTAGACATTTGAACTATGATAAAACAATGATTCACAGCATATTGTTTAATGAAATAACTCACTATTTAAAAATGTAATAAAATTTAAAATACGACAAAGAATAAAACAATGCAATTAACAGACAACATATTGCATTATTGGAGACATGGGAAAGCTAGCCGAATAAAATCTAATTCAACACCGTCTATCGATATGTTAAGCGAATTTGAGCTGTCACAAAGGATGAAACAGTGAGCAGATAAAACTCGAGACCGATCTGAGTGATAAAACTTCAGCATGTCAAGCGGTAAATCTTCGTCGACATTGCAGCGCTTGCAAATTTGACTGTTGAACCGGGACATGTGAACCACTTGGCGTAGCATTCGTGGCTGGGACGCCACCACAATTTAAGTGGTTAAGCTCTCTCACAAACCATTGATCGATGGCAGAAATAACATAGATAACTATTGCCATAAATTTTATATTTGTGACAGCCAAAATAAGTTTTAACATAATCTAATATATCAAAACTTATTATATTTTGAATATATATGGTATAGTTGGGTATACATCGAAGAGATTGTTTTTACTATATACTCTCAAAAGTGGAACAAATGGTCACTTGGTAAGATGTTTACTCGATAAAATTGAATAAACGAATCTTCACAATGCAAATATTGGAGAATTGGTTATGCGCTAAATTCTAAGCCCTTTAGCTGTCTTTTATATTAAGATTAAAAAATATACAGCTGTAGAGATCAAGCCCGCAACTTTTAGTTTCAAATTGTGCACGCTTAACTTTCAGCCACTAGGGTAGAAATAATTGGTAGATGAAAAAATAAAAGATGTAGAATCGGACACTCAATGGAATACAAAAATATGTGAAAATCAATTCTTATGGCAAGTAATCTGTCAATATAAGTATATAGATCAGAGAGATATCCAAATGCACTTTTTGCGAAAAGGATATTTTCATGTCATAGAGATTTATATGCACAAATTTAAGAATAGACATAGTAAATTTATATATGTAATCAATGAAAATATTAACAATTTTGACAATTATTGATATAATTAATTTTCGAATAACATAAAAGTCTTTCGATTATTTATCAGTAACTCAATTCGAAATCAAAATTGATGTTATATGATACGAATCAAAGCATAGTAAATAGTTAAATGGAGGGTGAAGTTTTGTACTGCCAAAGATAAATGATTTTGACAGAGTAGTATACAAAAATCTCTGAATGAACTAAGTTTACTAATTCCTATAATTTATGTATCATACAAATTTTTATTAATTTTAAGAAGAATTAATTTTATTAATATATATGCATTTTGCATTCACGTATTGCAAATAGAGCTATTTTACAGCAGATACCCGACGCGTTTGTGGTCGCCAGTTTCCGTTGCATGAGAAGAATGGAAATGTCGATCGAAGTGACGCGCTTTAGTATGCAGGAGAAGACAGCATTTCCCTATATACAACGAATGTCATGTAATACTGTTGCATTTATTTGAATAAAAAAATAAAATAAAAAAGCAAACGTATTTATTAAGACACAGTAGAAATAACTATGGATTTTTTCTCCATACGATTCACAAAATTGTTTAGTAGAAAAAAACATATGCACGCTAATATTCAATTATTACAAATAAATCTGTAAATTTTTAATAGGAATTATATTAAAAATTATACGGTCAGTCACAATCACGACCGCACGATACATGCCCGTCAACTAAGCATATCCACAGTAAAAGATATTAACTCTAAAAATAAAATACATAGATCTCCATAGTGTAAAGACTTATCTTTCCTCGATCCAATTGCTGAAATTAAACTTATTACAAATCGTTAGCAGCGTTGCGATTCGAACCTGTAACATCTCGCACCGAAGTAGGCGTGGTTCTACAAAAAAGTTCTCGGCCAAATAATCTGTCTACCAAATATCGTTATTAAGATGCTAAAGAGTCAACATAGTCAAACTAATGTTATAAAATTAAAAAATCGTCTAGGGCAAATACTTAGTATACTTTCAATATGAAATATTGTTATTGTCAAGACATATAACGGATATTAACTTCTTAACAAAAAATAAATACCACAAAGTCTGTATCTTTCTTAGCGGATTAAAAAGGCTACCACAAGATGTAGTGGCGTGTTTCTGCCGCAAATGTCGATGAAAGCGATTTAAGATTTTTTAAGAGTGAATGGGACACTCCAATCTTCTATCTGACAAAAGGAGAACCAACAAATATAAGAACATAAGACTTTGAAGATTAAAACCAGATATTTACCGAAAACTGTAATGTTTAAAAAGGATTTGTCTTTAAAGACGTAACGAAAAAATAGTTCTTAATCTTTCTTTTAGCGCATAAAAGTTGAACTGCGTAGCTCGATGAACTTTACTTTGAAGTAAAAAAGGTCGACGACGAGCAACCGCAAAAAATAGATGTAAAATGTTGCTGACATGAAAAAACAAAAGTAAAAAATATTTTTATGTTTGCTGTAAACGCCTACCCAAACAAGAGCCTCGGGCAGAAAAATGTTGAAGTTGTTCTATTGGTAAAAAAAATATCTATCAACATTTTCTGCATTCATTTCATATATTTCACAAGGATCACAATCAACATGTATATTTGTTGTTCATTATTTCATAAATAGTGTTCTTTGATGTTAAATATATTTTAAAAAGTATCTTCGACATTATAAATAAGTCATGTGTATACGTTATAATTTGATAAAGTGGCAGGGTATAAATAAACGTAAATACAAGTATATACAATTTAAATAAATAAATGATACATTAAGAATGTTCTCTGAGTCGCAGGATTCAAGCTGTATGACTACGAGTTTTGATTTTTGCAATTGACTGAAAATCGATTCTCATCAAAAATCTGACAGTACCATTCTTTGGAATAGCCAATATATATCTATATACTTTATTTATGGTGTGGTTATATTCATAATATTGAAATGATTATACTCACTCTCAGAGTGAACGTAGTAAAAAATGAATGATGTTTAAATCTCGTTACATCTTCAAATGTGTAAATTCAAACGAACGTATGAATAGCCAAAATTAGTCAAATTACACGTTGGTTTCGTTGGTTTATTGTCACAATGCGCTTCAACAAACTGTAGTATTTGATCCATACATCAGCGATTTCCATCCTCTCGCTTGAGAGCTACCAGTAGCTTGTTATACACGTTAGTTAGTTTTCATGACTAATTATTTATGTCAAATTAGGTTATTAAAATATGTCTTAATCAAACAACATAAATGATAACATATGTTAAATGATGTAGAAAGTTACATAATTTATGTACGCCTTCATCAAACAATATAAAAAATAAAAAAAGGTTTATGAAGATTGAGGATTGATACACTTGTATGGTGCCAAAATTAACAAATTAATATTGTGCATCATCTATAACTTTATCTAATAGAAATAATCCTTTCCGTTCTTGTTTACGTATATAATATAACGTATAAAAGTATTTGTATTTGAAATATTATTATCATCTAAAATACAAATACAATTCCTCTGTGTTATTATTTAATTTATTGTTACATCAAGTCCTGTTGACGCTTTTGTGGAAATTGAATTAATATGATAAAATTTAATTTTCTGAAAATTGATCTACGCCGACAAAAAAGACGGTCTAAATAAATAATACAATCATTCGCAAACAAAAGCAAATCAAACACAAAAAGGTTGATGTAATCAAAGAACGCGATAAACAAAGCGGGATAAGTAATGCCAACAATCAATTCGTTGCGGGAAATGATATCAGGTTGTACATATTTGAAGGCTCCCGAAGCGACCGATCCGCATGTTAATAATGTACCTCTTATTGTTAGACTTGTAATTAGCGTCTCTGAATTACGCTCCGTTCAATTAAATAAATTACAACGTATTTCGTTTTGTGTCACTTTATCCCACTCCACTCGCTGTATTGCAATTTTAGATCCCCTTTATGCAAGCGACGTAATGAACAAAATATACTGTTTTATCTAAACCGTGCAATTTTTCAAACTAATTAAAATTTTGGGAGGTAATTTAATTGCACAATATTTTAGTATTGTTTTTGTCACAATGCGGGCATGAAAATCCCTTTTTTATCGTGCTGTGTTCGTAAGTTTTAAAATTTTCTCTAATTTTTTTAAGCCCGCTATCTTTGGCAGCAAAACCTATCGGAACGATTACGTCATATTTTGATTCTAAACTTTTGAGGTGAATGTATATTGACAACTAAAAATGAAATAAACGATTCTATACAGTTACACAGATGGAAGTTAAAACAGATGGCATACAAATAATATTAAAATTGTCATATGACCGAGCATGGCAAAAAAGATGATTTTCAAAAAGATAAACAAGATTATTTGTAAAGATTGTTTTATGTAGAAGAAAAATGAAAATTTTATCAAATTTTTACTCAATAATTAACTTCAACATTTGTAATATTATTAATATCTTTCTAAATATTATTATCTCTTTTTGTCTCTTTAGTATAAATTGTTATGATTAGCGTTATAGCATATTAAATGAGTCGATAGAATAAGCACTATAAATACACATGTATCAGAATATATAAGGTTTTTAGATTATAACGTAAGTACTCTACTTTGTAAACGTAACACGCAAAATAGTAAATCATAACGTCCGATGTGATATATTCGAAGTGCACGAATGAATATGGGATATTTTTATTCGCCGGATTTATTTGAAAATACAAGTTTGTTGAGTGCTGCCATCCTCTTTTAGACACAGTAAACAAAAGCAAAAAAGTTTCACGAAAAAGCTCGGGTGCACTGCGAGTGTTGTGATTCAAAGCGAGATTAGTTAATGTTGATTGTGTTAAAATAATGTCACTTTGAATTGAAAACGACAGACGGAGCGGAATGCTTTTACTCATATACGAGTTATTATTGTAAGCTACTCCAACTGGACTTTGAAAATAGAAAATATACTCTGAAAATTATATCATAACAACAGCAATTTTTCATATAAAAATTCATAAAAATGATACAAATACAAATTTCCATCCGAAAGGTAATTAGTTTTAACATTTAGTTTTAAAAACGGTTTCAAACTTAATCTATTCGATGAATTTTTAAAACGAAGATGAAAACTAACGTTAAGAACTATTATTCGTGTATGAAAATAATTTTTAATATACAAATGTATAAAGTTGTTACAAATTCAGTTCTCAGAAATATATAATATCTACAGATTTTGTTACAGAACTTGGTTTAATATTAAAGTAAGTATATTATGTTTCCCTGGTGGCCGAAATATTAGTTTGCGCGTTTCACTGCCAGGGGTTGTCAGATGGTGTCGATGGTGTCGATTCTCAAAGCTGCTTTATTTTTAATGTAGCCCAATAGGTTGAAAAATAATTTGACTTCTGCTTCTTGTGAAAAAAAATCATTTCTGGAATATAAATCTAAGAAACGCACAGCTTTATATACTCCACTTTTGAAATGTATAATACATGGTAATATAATTAAAAATATATTCCGCAAAATGGTCATTCTATTAAGGAGTTTTAAGTAAGCCGAATAATATATTTATACTATTAAAATGTTATTCGTTGAAAAAACAGACAAACATCGCATCAAAACATGCCATTGGACTGTTAAAATAACGAAATGAATCCGAATTGTAAACGAGAAGAAATTTAATAATTTGTTTTGAATGTAACATGTTAATCATTTGAAATTCATAAATCTGATTGCGATTGTCAAAGGATTATCTAAATGTAAATATAAATCCTACCACAAAAATTATTTGATCTCAATTCATTTTCAAATAATTAATATCAACAAGTGATACATTCAGATATTAATGTTATTTGACCGATTTCAATTACAGAGAAATTAATGTTATTTATTTTGTCCGATCGCGTTGACAGCATACGATTGACGAAATTTTTCTTTTTAAATGCCAAAGCATAAATATAATAGACAACAGTAAAATAATGAAGCTTTTTACATATGAATAGCAATATGGAATAAAGACACTAGGTAAAAAGTGATATAAAAAAAATATAGGTAAGCTTTCTACGTTACTTAACGTAGTGATCGTCCAATATTTATCATCAAACTATTAAACCACTATTAGGATATGTTTTTAAATTAGTGATCTTAAAATTCGTATATTGTCTATTGAAATAGAACATTTAATGATGTTATATTATTAATGTGTGCTTCTCAATTTTCCTGATTTGTTTTCATTAATTTTATCAGTGATATTGAACTCAATGTGGAAGGAGAGCAGTAAACAATAACAAATAAAATCAACACAGTAAAATATCGATATTTTTATTTCGTCCATAGTAGTAAATTCTTTTGTAGAGGTGTATAAACAATATGTTTTAGAGAAGCACTTACATTACGTAAGTAACGTCTAAGTGCGTGTAAGTACCTATTACTATGTTAAATATTGATAGACATATTACATAATTAGTTCTATCGACTAATACGAAGAATTATTATTTTACACAAAACTATGCATTATATTTAAAATTTTCAAACACGCATATGTTTTATTAATTAAAGCTTAGTTTTTATTTTCCAGATAATCTTTATGGTGTATCTACAAGAATGTGGCTTAGGTATACAATGAAGTCTACAAATTAAAAATATTTCTGATTTTAATATTGTTATCTATCGTGAAATCGGTAAGAGTTTGAAAATAATCCAGTAACTTGAATAATAAACTAAATTGAAAACACGTACTCAACATATTATGTAATAACTATATATTATGATAAATTTTCATTTTTCAAATACTAAATTTTACGAACTGCATATGAGTCATATTCGTATTAATATATTAAAAAAAAATACTTAAATTAATGTATTACTTGTCAAATGAGTTGACTCAATGAATTGATGATGTAGTTTGGGAAGACCACGATCAAATGGCACGAATAATACCTTTCCAATCCGATTGAAAACAAAAGAAACATCAGCAAACATATACCGCAAAAGGTACCCCTGTCACAATATTTGTTCGCCTCTCTTCAAAGCGAGACAGAATATGTGCAGAAGAAGACGAAGAAGTAGGCTCCCAAACTGTGCGGTTGTCGTGGGCCATGTCATAAATTATCATTTCATTCCTCTCATACACTCAAAAAGAAGAGTTTTTCCTACGGAGCTTAAAGCATTGTTCGCATATTTTGTTGTTCGTATTCGAAATCCACCGTATAGAGACCGTGATTTTTTTTGTGTTCGCCGAGACCGATCGTAAATTCGTATTTATGAGGGTATCTTTCTGTGCTAGTTCATTCGGGTTCAATTGGGGATGTTAACATGCGAAAAAAACTTTTATCATGAATATACATGAATCGCAAATAATGATATTTCCGTACCAACTCAAGAGTTTATGTAATTTACTTCTAATTGGAAAATATCTATCGTAGACGGACGGGAAATAATTGAGTTACTTGATACTATATTTTTTCAAAAAGAATTACAGAAAAATATGTTTGAAAAAGTGATTAAATTTTATAAAACAAACAATTTATAATATTACATATTATTTAAACAAATAAAATATGCCTAAAACAATATTTTACAACAATTTTGTTTTTGCTGTAATTGTATTAAAAACAACTAATATTTCTAATATAAATTAGTGGTACTATTAATATTATTAGTAATTAGTGGTTCGAGCTAAGATGCTATTTAAATGGTCTCGGGACATAGCCGCATGCTTAAATACGGTATTTGTATTTAAATTTGTTAAGATTATACATGTTTTAAATAAAAAAATATTGACAACTATCACTCCTTGTGAAAAAAAAACTCGAAAAGTAGAGCCTCAGAATTTTGAAGATTTACATTCGGAGCAGGTGTATTATAGTTGATAAAAAGCAGTTTCTTAAAATATTTACAAAAATGTAATATTTTTTATATGGCGATGTTTTAATAAAATATAATGACCACCTAAACATTATCAAAAATGTATAAATGTGAGATGAGATTTAGTTTTAGAACTGGAACAGAAATTGCAATTTTCATATTCAGTAGATACTTAGAGAAAATGTGAGTTTTGGTGAAAATGTACGTCATGGGAAATCTATTACCAAAAGTTTTCAGGAAAAAGGTAGATAGATATTGGAACTATTTCGTATTATTTTTAAATATCCCACATGGATAAGATAGTAAAATTTTACGTGGTATAAAAAGTAATATAGTATTCCGTTTTTATTGATCTAATTTTCACAAACTGTAAATATATTACAAGGATTCCCCTTTTTATTATTAACCTCCGAAATTTCGATGCCAAAAATAAAGTAACTGATAAAACGTAAGAATAATACTCGACGTAAACCCGTATGTTTTATTGTACTCCCATAATTTGATGGTTTTGTTGTCTTCCTGTGTGTGTTGGAGAAAACTAGTAGCAGAATCTTCCTTTAACAAGTACCCATTACTGATCTAGCGAAATGTATTACAGGGAATTACCAATAGAGTCAGGTTCGCAAAATGAATGAAAGACGAAAGAGAATTTTTTAATTATTTCATTACGTGAGTATTTATTTGATCAATTGTTTATATTTGCTGCAAGAGCTGATGCCAAACGATTATTTAAAAAATATTTGTGTTACAATAAATTCAATTTTATTATGCCATAAAAAGCTTGAATTAATTTAATTCTTTCATTACTTGTGATACAAATTAATCAATCAAAGATAATAGTTAGTGCGCTACTAAAATGAATAACTATTTAACTCTGAGATTATAAAAATGATTGTCAAAGTAAAAATATGATGCAAATAAAGTTTCTCTACGGTGGTGCGATAAAATTATTTACGTGGTTTAGATTTTGCGTAATTAACCTCTTTAGTGCTTATGACGTATATATCCGCGAGGCATAGTGCGTAACACAGTGCACATGACGAATATATCCGCCGCTATTTCTGAACGGTTTTGAGTGCCTACTGTGGATGTATTACTACACAGCTTAGTAACCGTCACTGTATTGCTGAGTGGTCGCTCTATAGCGTGACCGTAAAGGGTTTAAGATGGATAATGCAGCTTTTTAATATTAAATAGTAAATTAGATTTAGTAGCATACGTAACTACTTGTATGATGTTTAAAGTACGTATTGGAATGTTTACAATAACTTATTATCATTCGATGTATATAATTCACGAATAACCTTTATCTCAATTCAGTTTGAAGAGTTGAATGTATACAGTATAAATACATATAATACCAATTTAATATGACGGAAGATATGAAACGACTTTGTTGTTTGTCTTCTACGTACTACAGTCCAAGATCACGATCTGGTAAATAAAAGTTCAGACGATGCGCACTTTGTAAGATGCAGTATTTCCCTCCCGCTCCATTGCACTTCACTCAGGAAAATAAACAATCCTGAAATTGAATAGGAATTTCTCCACTGCAGTACTTCAAAGCCCTTGAATACTGCATTCGTATATGTTTGTCTGTCATAGGTTTTAATGCATCAAAGAGCGTCGCTTTATTCTCGGGAAATGGCTACACATTACATATTAATATAAAAGTACTCCATTTCGCAATGTGAAACAAACTAACTCTTGAAAATTTTTGTTATACATACAGACAAAATTATAAACGAAAATCCTTCAGGATAAATTGATATGTTACTATTGAGGAAAATATGTTGTTATTTTATAGGCTGTATTATTAAGAGTCTCATATGGCCATAATAATATTTTTTTGAAGTTAAATAGCAACATTTTAGCCGTATAAAGATTTCTGAAAAGTAAGCGATGCAGGACTTGATGTCCATTGGATCGAGAAATTTGCTGATAATATTAAGCCTCGCGAAGAAACAGAAAACATGTTAAAAGGTCTCCACAATTATCACTGTATCAAACATATTAATCATTTAAATTACTCCCCGGTTAGCGTAGTTGGTAGTATGGGCGCCTAGCAAAACCGGGAATGCGGGCTCGATTCCCCATCTGGTCGGATTTAAAGTATTTGAAAATGCAGGGCTTGGATGCCCATTGGGTTGAGCAATTATCTGACAAATAGTTCTCGTGAAAATGAATCTGTCAAGACGTCTTCACATTGCGGATATCCATATACTCCTCTTTCGGAGTGGATATCTTCACACTGTGTAGATCCATATGCTCCAAGGTGGGAGCAAACATGGTGTATGAAAAAAAAAAGATTCATCTGAAATAGATTCATTTAACTTATAACAGATATATTGTAGAATGAAACAATTTTGTATTATAATATGAAATGTTAACAAATAGAATTCAGTTTATAAATTGAAATGTTATGTGTATAGCAGAGTGAAAGTATTATGGATTTCAACTAATGCTAGAAAATACATATCACGTAACATGCTCGAAAGATATGTAGAGTATTTTTACAGAAGCTTACATTATTAATGTATTAAAAAGTCGTTGAAAATTATCTAAAATATGCATGCTATATTACAATTAATGTGCACACTCCTAAAATGCTTTTGACCATTGAAAATGGACCTCTGACATGGAAAATTACCGCAATAAACATTTCCAGACGAATATAATCTCTATTAATTAAATATGTTCACTACGTATGACAATAGAGGCTTACGTCGACACCTAAATCCCATATCGCATCAGTAACATGTGGAAACATAATCCCGAGGACTGCATCGGTAAAATGTAACTAACATTACTGGTACACATTAGCGTCACCACAACTAGGGGCTATAGATTATTTTAATATTCCCATCAGAGCTTATTTCAATTAAAATGATGTCTTATTCAACCAAATAAATTAGAATATTTGCTATTAAATATAATACTTAGAGATTTATGTTAAAACTTTATCATTTCTAGTGTAAATTTTACTGTATTTATATGCACATACTATGTATATTAAATCATTATTATGTATTTTTATAATTTTTACATAGATTATATTATTATTCTATCAGTTAAGTTTCCCTGTATTTATGATTATGTTTTTTTACATACGATGCTCGGTACCAAAGTGGAGCATATGGATCTACACAGTATGGAAATATCCACTCCGAAAGCGGAGTATATGAATCTCCGCAATGTGAAGGCGTCTTGACAGATTCATTTTCACGAGAACTGTTTGTCAGACAATTGCTCAACCCGATGGGCATCCAGTCTTGAATTGTTAGATTTAAAAAATCCAACAGATGAAGAATCGAACCCACATTCCCTGGATTGCTATGCGCGCACGCTACCAACTACGCTACCGGGGAGTCAAATATATAAAAATGTTTAAACTTCAATACACCATAGTAAAGTTTGATATCATGGACTTAAACAAGTAAAATATTAACAGTGTATGAAATTGAATGTCTAATTTATTAGGAGTATACTAATTCAACGAAAGAGCTGCAGTTTTCAATGTGTTTAAACCTTTTTTAGTAGTTTCCTTAGTAATACAATCAATATATTTGCTGCACTAATATTTTTACACTATAAAAAAAATATTTAAAATATACTCATATTTTAAAAAAGCAGCCGTCTATTTAAAATCATAAAAATAATGGAAGTACAAGATCATAATAATATTCAATAAATTAAGATAAAAAATATATTTTTTTTGTGATAAAAGCGTCATAAATAATTGACTTTGAATTTAATCCGAAAAGTACGCTAAAGCGTTGAAACTTATTTAGATGAGATGATTAGAAATAACTGTAAATAAACTTTGTGTCAGTTAAAAGCTTAGCAAAGAATATGTGAAAGTAAAATGATGGATAAACACTGAAAAAATCGTACTTATCACCGCTCAGGGTGCTTAAGTCCAGAAATAGTCACAAAAAACAAAATTTAGCTTCATAAAAGTGTCACACGCACAGTTATAAGGTAGGAGTCATGGATACTAACTGTGAAAGTATCTGAAATATGCGAGCGTGAACGATCGAGAAATACGATAAGCCAGGTGAAACGCTGAGTCACATCGCTAAAGCTATGATTCAAAATATTTGTCATAAAACTGCGTCGACTACAATTTCTAATAAATAGTGTACTGTAGACAAAGGAGGGAATTATACTCGTAGAGCAAAAATGGGAAAACAATTAAGAATTTATACAATGTCAACATATTTTAATTATTCCATGGAAGTTAATTTTAATATATTCAGTTTTGAAGATTATGATAATGACGTGGATAACTGCGATATCGAATTTAATAGAAGAGAGGCAATTTACAGGGGCGCAAAACGTAGTTATTTTACAACGGTGGAAGACATAGTCACAGGACAATCACCCTCTAAAAGAAAAGCCCTAGGGTATTAACCATCCATCAATAAGTCACCGGATAATAACATTTCGTTTAAAAAACTCTTGCGTAACAAGCTCCCGAGACATTAAGTTAGGTTAGGTTCGGTGATTTTATTTAATGAGATTTTATTTTTAAACAGAGACAGTTGTTTATGTCCGACGAGCTTTTTTGTAGAAGGTTATTTTCCCAAAAGTATGTAACATTTTATTTCTAAAGCATACATCACATAATAATTTAAAATATAAATGAGACATAAGATACATCTCAATATAGAACGATACATATTTATATAATATATCTATTAAAAAAAAATTGATATCGTTATACGTTTGGTCTTGAATACATTTTTGGCCTTCAAAATAAAATTGAACACCTTCTGTGCATCATTCGCACCCCATTGCTCGAACAATTGGAGTCCTATATGCAATTAAACAAAAATTAGCCCCGGGCCAAATCCGTGGACGCTCATTGATAAATTGAATTAGTTTTGGCAATGTGCAGTGAACGCAAATGTGATCATTGATCACATATACGATATCAACCAATTTTATCGTTCAGTATTTGAATAAACCGAAAACAGCAGTTTATTATATGATTTTAATATTTAGTTAATGATTTAAGAGGAGTAGTTAATCATTTAAAACAACGAAACAATATTACCACGAAACAATATGTATGACGACTAATCTAATGAAAATCTAACAAAATAAATCCTTTTTTTATCATGCTCATGATAAATATGGAGTCTATAGATTTATACAACACAAAAACTTATCTCAAAAAATATCTAACACAATTCACCAACGAAATATGAACGTATTTTAATTTTAAAATTAAAATACACAGGACTGGACGGTTGATGAATTCAGTAATTGGCTGACAACTAAAATCTTGTCAAAAAAACTTGACATGTATTTGTGTTGCGGAAGTTAATATAATTCATTTCTGGATTCAAGATCTTCAGATCGTATAGATACATAATAATCCACTTTAAGAGCGGACGTGATATAAAAAAAGTATTTTTAAAGACATTTCAAATAAGTAAATTCATCAAAAATACCAAAATAAATGGGTATACCGCTAAAATTTATTATGCAAAATCAGTGCTCTGACGTCCGAAAAAATGCGTCCAAATATTCTTATAAATAGGAAAACGAGCGTAGCAGCTAGAAGACAAGTCCCCTTAGACTCGTTTAATAGAAATAACTAATGATACGTAAATTGTTTTGAAAAGAAAGTTATCTTATATGTATCAAATCATAGATATTGAATTCTGAATTATTTAAAACTGGTAAACTTCCATTTGTAAGATCACTGTTAGCGACCCGGGTTTCGCCTTTCGGCATCTTCAGGCTACAT
>JAGVSQ010007370.1:0-15397 GCA_022683975.1 Rhyacophila evoluta
ATGTGTGCGCAAATGTCATGTGAGCACTTGTCATGTGTGCAGTTGTCTGGTTACCTTCTTTTAGGATTGCGGATGGTCAGTCACGTCAAATTAGCTGTATTGTACAAGCGAGCATTATGCCCAATCCATCAAAGACCCTGACACATACGTACATGTTATAATATAATCATCAATATGGTCATAAGTTGACATCGCCAGTGTGTTTGTTTATATAAATAGAATTAATTATAAAAAAACTACTTCCATTCATTCTCTTCTTGAGTGAAGCACGTGATGATTTCAAAAATTCCTGTCGCCAGCTATTGTTCTCGATGGCACCCTAAGACCAATTGGCATACTTTGCTCCGTGGTAGAGTATGCCAACTCAAATAGGAATCTGTAAATTTTAAAATGTTAATTTCTTTAAAGAAATTTCTTCCAGGTTATATCAGCATACGCCAAATGCATTATGTTAAAAGTTTTTAGTGGCCTCTAAATCAAGGAAGTCAAAATTTGGCCTGACGAGGAGGCAGGTGAGAATGTTTCGAGAAGAGAGTTCCTTGGGTCATCTGAAAGACGGAGGTGATCTAGGTCCACTGAGGAGGGTATAACAAAGTTTATATTTTTTTCATTATTATATTATATATTTCATTGTGTGTTTTTTTTTAATAATTAATTTTACGACGGAGGTTTGTTTTCCAAGTAGAGCTATTGAAAATATCTAGGACAGCCAACGGTTTATATAATATAGTAGAGATTGTTTTTTTGATAATCTGTACTCTCCGTGTTATATAAACGGCCATCGGAAATACCAAATCAAATCTTCCTAGAATAAAAACACGAAACCTCTAAAAAAACAATTAAAATTTATGGCAATCATGATATGGGCTAGCATGTTTATAAACAACAACATAAACAAACTTCTGCCAACGTGCTACAAGACATTTAAACAACTTTTTTTTAAACGAGTCCTACAAAAAACGGAAACTCAAAAGAAGGTCCTAAATGACTTAAATGGTGCTCAATTGTTTTTTTAATTTTCGAACGGTATAAGCAATGATTTTGATCAATAAAGACACTATTTTTGATTTGTTAATAAAATCGGCGACTTTATAAATAAACCGCTAGACAATTTCGCTAAATTTGATTCAATTTAGTATATAAGCATACTTTTGCCCGAAGAATTTTGTCTCCGCAACTTTTGGCCATGTAATAAATAATTTTGACGTACATAGTATATACATGTTGTAACATATTATTTACAATGATTAGTGGCTATCCATTCGCTTCACTTTCTGGATTATACTACAGATTTCACACAGTAAGTACACTTATAAACATACATTTATCGACGAATTAGATGCAATAGCCTGCAAATATTTTAGTGTCTCCACAGTATTGAAGACAAAAAATAATTGATATATACATCGATACCTTAGTTAGAAACTGTAACAAGTCAATTTTTTTTAATTTTGACGGAATACTTAGAATACCGATTTGTATCGGTGTAAAAATGTACAGGTGGACATTCTGTGGTATTTTTTAAATCCAAACTGAATCAAGATCCTGTGAAAATCTCTGAACAACTCGTCTATATCAACATTAGAAAAAAAAATATGTTAATGATATTATAATATATGTAAATATATTTTTTTGATAATCCTAGAATTTGATCAAAATCAACAAAAAAAGAGGTTGAACCCACATAAAATCTTGTGTCCCTAACTATTTCATAACTATATTTTTTGTGTTTTTATACCTTGGAACTGTGGTATCGATACATATATCAACTAAATATAATAATAACGGTTAGTATGTGTATTAATTATAATAAAATAAACAATCAAAATAAAAAAGGCGGGAAATAAATATTTATAATGCTAGTTAAAGGAGAAATTTGTCGAATACCGGAAGTTGAAAATGAATTTTGTGATTGGGTCAAGGGGAGCACATTAATAAAATGCGTGACCTTCACCATGATTACCAGAGGTCAAGTCGCCATGCTTTATGTGTGAATTAAAACATGTCATAAATTAATTAAATCAATGTTGTTTTTCATTTTCTACTAGTGCAGAACGAATTATTTTTAATTATCTGGAGCGTATTATTTATTTATTAATAAAAACATGCTTATTTATAAATTTGTCAATATTGTTATATTGTATACTTACAAAGTCTAAAAATATAATACGTTGTTGTTTTTTTTATAAAATTGTCCTAATACGAAAAGTTTGACAATCTAGGCGCTCATAATTATTTATGATTCACAATGCTAAAATACATTGGGTTGCACGCGTTTAATTATTATAATATTTTCAAACTGTATTTTGCGAAGTAATAATCAACTAAAAACACAAATAATCGTTAATAATTTTGACGCCTAAAAATAAGCAATTGTAAATGTTAAGCGTGTTACATAATGTCATGAATGATTATGTCAAAATTTCCAATGTAACACAATGAATTGAATAATAACAAGATAGGCCTGTACCTGCGCACATTGCTCAAAACAACTGGCGCTAAAATCCAATTACGCTGAAGTGACAAATTTCAAACATTGTATTCAGTGCATTTTAAATTATCTTGATTTATTTTTTAATTATAAATTTTAAATGACCAAGCAAGCTTATTCATCAATTCCCTTAAAAGGAATTACAGTAGAGCCTTGATATAACGGACTAGTGCGGGTGAGGGGATACACGTTAAATCCGAAAGTCCATTATATAAAAATCGATTTACTGAATGTTTTTTTATTATTAGATTCAAGAAAAGCATCAAGTTTGCACTCTCCGTGTATGCTGTTATTTTAAAAGCAACTGTCGAAAATTACGAAAATTTTCCAAGACAATAACTTCATCTACTTTTCCCTTTCATTCAAGAGGAGATACTCGCGGTCACCTCCATCTACTTCTAACCACTGTAAAACATTTTCTTCTGCTACTTCTTCTCCAGTGTTGTTTAGTATTATTAAACAGAAATCACCAATTTCTAACCCTTCTAAATCTGTGTAAAATGCATCTAAGCCATCAAACAATTTCTTCTAGTCATTTTACGATGTTTGCACTTTCACATATTTACGGATATTTTATCCGTTATATCCAAAGTTCATTATATCGAGGTCTTACTGTACTCACTGAATAACAAAAAAAAATGGTTGACATAGTGTCGAAAGGAAGTTTACAAAATAATAATAGTAAAAAAAATCAATGAGAAATATTGTGAAATGGTGTTAGCACTGAAAGGGTTATTCCAAATACGTATTTAAAAATAGTACAGTTTCTTATATAAATATTCCAAATATCATACAAATATGTTTTTCCACATATTTTGATATTTTCGTTTAATTTATCACATCGAAATAAGAGACAACGTCAATGTCAAAACTTCAACCTTTCCGTGTTCTATGTAAATAATTATTGTTTTGTTGTGATATTCAAAACAATGCAAAAAGTTATCGAACAGTTCCTTTAATTAAGAATATATTTTTTCCTTGTTATAATTTGGATTATTTACATTGTATACATAACAACCGAGTCATATGAAATTTATGAGGAAAAATATTTAAGAAGCAATTAACTTAAACTAGGTTGTGTCCTTTAAAATAAACCCTACGAAAAAAAAGTGTTACGCGGAAATTTATCAGAGAGCTCAAAAGTGTATCATGATTATTATAATTTAAAATCGCTCATCGAGAGTGATTCGTTTTAGGTTTAAAAATTACTCCATAACGTAATGCTCCTTTTCTGGGAAAATGCCAGAAATCCGAGACAGAAAGCAATAAAAAGAATATTTAACCGGTCTGGTAGCCACATTAGGTATTATCTTTCTCGTGTAGATTTTATTAGATATTATGGTACTAGTTGTCGTGATAAACCTTAAACCAGTGATTTCCTAATTTATTGGGTTCAGCTTTAAAAATTACAAGTTCCAATTCATTTTATAGCTCTACTCCAACTTACGCAATTTCGATGTAAAAATTCTAAAAATTTTAAGTAATATTTATATAAATATAATCTTAAACTGTGAGTGTCATTTTCGCTCGCATATATTTCTTAAAATTCTAGAGAGGAATTTGCAAAAAATCTCTGTATCATTATGATACAACCTTTCACATATTGTGACGACAACGTGTTGCACGAACTTGCTCACTTGCTTAATCGCCTATTTATAGCTAATTTGCATCTCTGTTGCCGACGCTCTGCTATCGTAGCGCCGGCCTTTTCCGTGTGCTACGATGTGCAAATAACGATACATATCGACTGTGGAAAGTAAAAAGGACGTAACCCTCAATTTCTTTTCAAAGAGATTTTTTCAATAATCACAATTTATACAACTTAATACACGTTATATTAAAAGGTTTGAATAAAGGAGGATCTGCGAAATTCTCAACCAGAAAGAAAGACTTACGCCACATCAATTTTATTAGTTTTTCTTAAATAACTGTTTAGATTAATTTGGTTGTGTCTGTGTAATATTTTGACTTTGGCCCAAAATCTTTAAATAGACTTTCTTTGTGTCCCCTTTAAACTTTGTACTGTATGGGTTACGTAATTTTTCCTTTCCAAGTTTTTTTACTGTTACCTGCTTTGAACAACTGAATTTTAATATTTGTAGGAATGTTTTTAATGATAAAAATGTCTCTTTTTGGATTTCACGGCTCGTACTATATTCATTAGTGACCAAATCCTTTTATCAACTAAATTAATAACGTAATAAAATGGTACAAAGTGCTGACCTGTTATTAAGCATCTATCCAAAATGCATAATCAATAATAACAAATGACCAGATACTGGGTTGTCATATGGGAATATTGATTGTTACAACTGAAAAGACAGTTATATAACAATAATGAAATATGCGGGCAGTAATATGAATACTATTGATCGTTCGTAAACAATCATTTTCGTGGGAACGTTCAATAGTAATAGACAATTTGCTCTTTCAGAAAACTTCGATAAGATTGGTGATGACATAGGGGTCAGAAACGTGGACTCGCGATTTTTAAGCACCCGTCTCACCTTGACACCCCATCTTAATTGGGCGTATCCCGAGGCGCAATAATGTCATACGTATGTCAGTTTTGTCGCCAGGATATTGTCTCACGAGTGACCGCCAAAGTTTTGGTTGTCACGCACTACAAAATTGATTCGTAGGACCGTTTATAACAGTAATCAAGTTCACTTGTTGTATTTATTCTTTTATTGTATTGTACGAAATCATCGAATTGTGTCACTCTTTTCCTTGGTATATTGCAGAAGACATCTCCGGAATTGATAAAAGTGGCGACTATTTTACCAACTTGAAAAGCTTGTATACTTTGACAATATCTTTTGGTCAAGGATGAAATTATAGACAATTGTTGAATTTCTGCATTTAAAGATGACCATTAGATCCAATGTAATTTCTAAATGCCCAGCACTTAACAGTATGGGAGGCAATCGAGAACATCACATGCATGTCCTTACTTTAAAAGTTACTACTTTTGTACTTAATTAAGTACAAAACTTACTTTTGTACTTAATTTCTCTTTTCTCACCCACTATGCAGGCGTATACTGTAACATAATAAACATGAATCATTTTTCACTGGCCTTAGTTGATATTTATGCATTTATTGTATGTGATTCTTATTTAAATTTAACCCTATTACTATCGAATTCCAGTGAAGGAAATTTCGTACACTAATGATAGTTATTGATTATACTACTCGGTTTGCAGAAACATAGTTGCGAAGACCAAGCGTAATTGGCAGACTAACTCGGTAAGATCGCCGAGAAAAACTTCTCGCTCACAAAGTGAGAGAGCTCGTACGTAAGCAAGTCAACCAGCCGAACAAAATTTTTGTAAATAAAAGTAATCATTTAATAATTATAAGTTAAAACGATTTCATGAATTAAGTTACTGACTATACATCCAATCCCCTTAGCAAAAATCAATTTAACTTACAAAGGTAACTTGTAGATTTGTGATCATTTACATGTTATGATCTTCAGACCTGAGGACTCAGTGCTTTGACAGCCAGATGAAGTTGAAAACGATTTACCAGATTTTAACCCTTTTATTAATGAGTTAATTTTTTATACACAAACATTTAAAACACTAAAATCTTTCATCGCTTTCAATTTAGCTTGTATAAAATAACTGGATATGCCAATTTATAAACAATGCACAAAAAAAACAATATAAACTGAAAAGTTATTCCAAATATGTAGGAATGTGTATAACATTACAACATGTGGCCACTCTCAATTCAATCAAAGGAGCTTTTGAGAACAAACTTGAGCCCATATGACTGATTTTTGTATTTCTGTGAATAGTAATATATATATAAATAATCTCTTGTTTCTTTACAGATCATAATAATTATAGAAATAGCATTAGGGAATTTTTCAATGCTTTCAATGCAAAAATAAAAGAATGGTTTTGAAAATAATGCGACGAGGCACTCAGACATAGATGTTCATCCAGAAGAGCTTGAACCGCTGGAATAATAATACTGCCGCAAACAAAAATAATAATTAAAAAATATTTTCAAGTCCCATTGATTTGTTTGACCTATAAAGATGTGCAAGAGATATAAATAATTAGATGATATGTATTTTGAAAATAGTTTTATTTATGTGTCATTAATATCACATTTACACTTAACTACTTATTATCGAAACATCTTGTTGTTATAATATTATATACACAAGTAATTTTTGTGAGTACCTAAGAAATACTGCAACAGATTTTAAGAAAACAATATTCTAATTAGTAATGTTAATTAACTGCCTTGAAATTTAAGGGCTGCACATTTTTTTATACTTGGCGCAAAATAACATGGAGGGATAGATAAGCTCTGATTAGTTCATTAATTTATTGATATTTACTAAGAAACCATCGAAAGTAATAATGTTAAGCCATATTGAACCTAATGTATCTATTCTATAAATGAGTTGAAAATATTTATTTTGCTATCTAGGGTGCCACAAAAACAAGTCAAGTTGGCACCAAAATCAACATTTTTACTAACGTGATAATAATAAATAAAAATCAATATATTTTATATACATTCAGTGATAATTTACAGTAAAAGAATATTTCTCTACATACTTCTTTTACATATTATAATAATAAATATATTCCACTCATATTTATCTAAATTGGCATAAGTTGTCAATGAAATGAATCGTACTATTTAATAATTGTTTCATAAATAATAAGTGTTATTTCTAATGGTCTAAAAGACATTTGCTAAACATATTCATATATTAACGAATATGTTGTGGCACAAATACTTGATATCTATAAATATTTTAATCATTAACACATCTACAATTTCAAAGAGCTGAGCAAAGTGGTATTCTATCTAAAACTGATTTTTTCGTGTAAGAACACATTCATTTTAATTTTCCCTACTTGGATCATAAATACATAAACAATCATAAGGACATTTAATTCTTCCATTAGTAATTCTATTTAATTAACTTTCTGAAATCAAAGTTAAAACTATAACACACTCCTCTCCAAATATAAGAATACTTACAAGTATTTGTAAGAAATTCATTTCATTAGTATGAATTTACTAACCTGCTTTGCTGTTTGTGTAAATTTTTTTCATATTTTCATAACAAGGCATCAAATGCCTATAATTAGTTGTCACAACATAAATTAACATTGTTTATACTGTCTCTAATCAAGGATTTACTCGTCAAAAGACAGTATAATAAATTCTCTTATAATTTTCTAGTGAGGTTTTATAATTAACATTTTTGAAATAGACAGTTGAAAGTAACAAAAGCTTAAAAACCTGTAAAAATTGATCATAACATTAAATGAATCTAACTCCAATAGTCTTCATGCCTATGTCGAGAATGTTTCAGTTTTTCAGTCAAATTAATCGACAAATATAATAGCAATGTTTGGGTAAAATGTCAAAAGACAGAAGAGCCAACGGTGAATAGATCCTTTACAACAGCTGACTTGACATTTTAATTTGGATAGGCAGAGGTACATTATCAGCCAAAATACATCATATAATAATTAATGCCACTTAATAATGATAATAGCACAGATAATATAAAGATTTTTAAATGTTAGTAAATGCCAAGTCAATATTTAGTGATTACAAATATTCAGATATTTCATAATAGATATACTTCAGGCAATCTTTAGAATTATCATAGAAATATAAATCTTGATAACTGAACATTATTTAAATAGTATGTCAAAATTAGAAAAAGAAATCAACCACAGTATTGGAAAATAATAACAATAGAGTATAGAAAAAGAAACTTACAGTAACTACAGTATTACGAATGTTATATTTTGGGTACAGTGCGACTAAAATTCAATAAATAAAGTAAAATCACTATACTACATCATTTTAATTTTCCCATAAAGTATTCAAATAAGATTTATAGACAAAAGAAAAAATGATAGAATATGGTGAACAGTAGAGCAATTGTTCGTTTAAAATTTTAATTGAAGAAATTCATCATAAGTCACTTATTATGGCATATTAATTTAATTTCTTGCTAGGCAAACGATAGTGTCGTTTCAGCTATTATAAAAAATATATTCCTATTTTTCAACATAAAATAATAACCAAGAGATGGTAAATAAATGCGTAAATGCATAATAGCTACATTAAATTTCACCCAATACTAGTATATTTAATTGAAATTAGGTTGCATAAAATTCCTGAATAATCATTAGATCTATCTGTTATGTACAAGTTGAATGGTTGAATTAATTGTACACAATCAAATAATACTTTACGACTTTACGTGTGCTTCACAATATATTGTACAATAATATAACAATATGAATGTAAATTTAATAATACTTGTAGCGCATTGATCACACAATATTTTATTTTTAATGGCAAGATTTTACTCACATATTTATCATAAAAACACTCGCATAACCCTGTGTCAAAGAAATTCACACAACTCATTATTAAAGAAAAGAATGTTTGATGAAACATTCAATATGCTATCCAATATCCAATTTATTTTCTTATTTATTCAACATAATTCCTAATATAATCATCATTTCTTACAATGTTTTAATGACCACCAACATCCAATGACAAATCAATTTGTAAGGAAGATGATTATAAAAGATAATAAATATGTATGGATAAGTTTACAGTGGAATAAGAGAGTGGAGCATGCAGCCACTCAACACTACTAAGATAATAAGTATGCGACGGTTTATATTAAACCTGGTTTGGTCACGTAATTTTTATTCTTTACATGATAATCTGGAATGATGTAAAATAATTGACTACAGGCAAGGATTTTTGAGGGAGGTGTCCATGTTGTTCATATACTGATATTGTATGTAAAGTTTATAGTGTACCCACTATATAGGAAAAGCAAGCACTGGAAAAAATACTATTTTATACTCATTACAATTTCCAACGATTCATCTGAATAAATTTTAAAGTCTATTCTATTCAACTTGTCTTCAAGAAACTAGTTCTTTTGATTTTCTTGTCTATTACAGAGATTTCTCAAAATTACATACTGGACAATCATTGATTGGGCTCCATCGACGCTGCTTCATATTAAAGTATTGCATTTAACATATTCCAAATTACTAATATAGATGAGCACTGTATCTAAACTGACAATGAATTAGATCACCTAAAGTAATATTGCTAAGCCGTTTGAATAAAAAATGTTTTGTTCAGTGAAACAAATAAAGAGTTTAGATCAGAAAATAAGAATTTCAGGATATCCATACATATTATACATTTCTTATAGTAAAGTTACAGATTGTATTTAATTACGATTTGACATGTCTATGTAATATAATAATGTAAAAAGTTCATCCAAAGTGATCAAGTTACGATGTAGTTCACATACTTAATAAGAAACGAGAGTGTATAATAATTTTCTTTAATAGACGTTTATATAATCAAAAAATATAGTCTTCACTATAATAATAAATTGAATTTGATTAGCAGAATAGTAGACAAAGTGCCATTGAAAAATACATAACGATAATTGTGACAATTTTTGAAAAATATCAAGTGTTAGATATGTAACATTTTTAAAAACTAGAATGTTTTACACAAATAATATAAACTTGCCAAAGTATTTGAATAAGCCGAAATAAAAATTTAAATCTTAACAATGATGTAAAATAATTAAATTAGCATTATCGCATAAACATTAGAAATAAAATCACAAAGGAATGCAACAACCATAGTTAGATTAATTTTAAGCCTATTTACAAAAAGTAAAAAAAGTCATTCTGTCCTCTTGGTTACAATGCTTTCCGAAAAAAAAATAAGAGCTGGACAAATGCATTAAAAAGACATCAATTATTTTATTGATTAATCTTGGATATGTCGTATAATTTATGCTCGTATTGTTATAAAATCATTACGTTAGATTACAGTATATAATACATTATAATAAAATATTCAATTGAATTGACTGGTTCCGGTAAAAAACTATTGCACGCAATCCTTGCAAAGCGCAGTATTCAGAAACACAAAAAGGGTTTAAATGTAGCAACCTAGAAATAAAATTGAATTTAAAATTCAGTTTTGTTAGGCCTGCATTAAATATTGTAATTTGAATAAATCTAAGATAATCTTTATAAACCAATGAAAGATAGAGAGCAGGCATAAATATTGGCTATCTATATATAAAGCCAACAACTCTGTACATAAATATAACATGGTAAACTAAAATAAATGTTGGTGCATGCGAGAACATCTTCCACTAGGTAACAAAATATTTTAATCAGTGAGACAAATATTAAAATTGATCTACAAGCAAAAGAGAAATAAAATTATTATGGCACTGCTGAAAATCCACTCACAATTTGCAATACAAACAATGTCAGATGGTCATTTTTCTAAGGTGGTGAATTTTAAGAAATATATTACAAATTAAAAACTGATTGATTGATTGTTGAAATATTTTTGCAAGCAATGACATTTTATGTAAACAAAAAAAGCTGCATCAATAAATAACTAGTATTATTATTTTAAAATAAATAAAGCTCTGTAGTTTTGACTTTTTAGTAACAAGCTGGGAGTTACTTGTCAATACTATTTTTTTAGGGTTTCTTATAGTATTACGTATAATACCCTTTTATGTAAAGCAATATGTAATTGCCATATGACGATAATGAGGTTATTTTATTGGACTAACAAAAAAAAAAAAATAAACAATAATGAAATCAAAACTAATTGGTAAAAACCATTTACGAGTTACATCTTTGGCGTGTGGCAACAATAAGAATGTAAAAACGTTTGGCATTTTTTTATGATATTCATAATGAATTGGCTAATCTTCAAACGGTGGAAGACCGAAGACTTCAGGTTTAAAATCTTTGAGGGAGGAGAGGACGAGCGTGGCCTCCTTAGTGAGAGCCTCATCCAGCCTCTCGTCAGGCACCATTACAACTTGCATATTGGCTGCTACACCAGCCTTCACACCATTTGGAGCATCTTCGAACACTAGACACTGTAACAGACAATAGAACTTGTTGTACTGACATCACAATGCAAGTTATTTGGTAAGACTTTTTTAAAGTTAAGCAATTTCAGTTTTATCAATAAAATCAGATCCACTTACGACATGTTCTCATTTTTATTAGTTTTAACAATAACATTTTATCTTTCTGGTAGTTCAACATTTGGTCGCCTTTTACGATGAACATATTTATTGGTAAGATTGCAAATAGATAGCTGTTGATCCCTAAATATGATATTAGTTAATAAGTGCTATTTGGAGATACTATACATATTAAATATACTGCCTTACTAACTAAAAACATAGTATCTACGTAAGTAATCACATGCAAGACACTATTTTTAATTAGTGCGTCAGTAACTAAAATTTTAGTTATTATTTTGGTGGTAGACATCTTTAGATAGAGGCTATAATTTACTTTCATTTGTTAAGAAAAAAAATTAAACGATTTATTTTCATACTTACGTCTTTTGGATCAGGATTATCTTTAAATTTGGACGCGCAGACCAAAAATATATCAGGCTCAGGTTTGCCTTTTTTTACTTCCGGATTGGATGTTCCGAATATCTTGTGAGCAAAGAGATTGAAAAATGCTTTGTGGTTCTGCATTTTAAGATCGGCATTGTCTTGGCTGGAACTAGAGGCTAAAGCGAAAGGAATATTCTTCTTGTGAAGATGTTGAATCAAGCGGTCAGCACCTGAAAAATATTTCTAGATGAGTACCCTATCAAAAGAAAATGCTTAAATATCTACATTTTATTTTGATGGTTTTTTGATTGGATGGTATCTAGTTGATTACACACAAAATGAAGGGATTATATCAAGTTGTATTTTAAGACATGATGGATCCAAAAGTGGAGGAAACTTATAATTATAGGATTGCAGTATCAAGAAGATAGTTTAAGTGAATTTATACAAATGCTATTCAATGGCTTACTTTGGACCACTGCTTCAGAGTCCTTTGTAATTTAGCATCAAAACTATGATATTTTTGAATTGATACATATTGTCTATTGTATTTATAAAATAATAAAAGTCAAACTTTTCAATAACTTACCGGGCATAAGCTCAACATCAGGAAACAAATTTTCAAAATGTTTCCGCGTCTCTTCAATAAATTGTTCAATAGTGATAGGCAAGTCAAGAGCTATGATGATCATCTCAGCGCATTCCCGCCCCTGCTTCCCCATAAGTTGTACTTTCAAATCCCATGTGTACTCTTTGCCATATGCCTCCACCACGTTTTTAAAGCCTATTGTATATAGTCGTTCTGAATCTATTCAATCAAAATAAATGTTTATTAATAAACAAATTTTACCAAAACATAGGTACATATATATTTCCAACCCTCTTAATGCAACAGGGTCCTTTATATGTATGTGAAAAATGCCATCGGGCAATTTAATCGGCCCTAGTTTTGATCCACCCAAGTTAACAGCAAAAAATATGATTTCACTTCGTGAAATATAAACTAAATGTTTATGCTTCAACCCCACCCCCCTCAGAAGTTACCCCATTAATTGTGCTGAGAAAAAATGAAGTGTAGATTCAGAAATATTTGTTGCCCCATACTAACAACAACAGAACTTCGCTAAAGAGTACTCGGGTCCATTGGCTTTTTTTGTTTACAATTTGAACATATTATTAAACACTTTTAACGATGGTTACTATTTTCCAAATATTCTAGTTAAATATAATGAGTTTTTTATGCACTCACTTCTTAACCTAACCTATATATTATTTAGTATACACAGAGATCATACAAAAAAATTTAAATCGTCAGATAAAATTTATAAAATTATCTTTTTTGCCAAAATATGCTTGGAATTTTTGGCATTAAAAACCTATTTTCACATTGCATTAAAAGAGTTGTGCATATAGTTGGCTGGTGTGTGGGGGTGATTTTATGTATTTCAAAGTTTTTCTGAATTTTGTGAGCGATAGAAAAATTGAAGTTCAATAAAATGCCACTAAAATAGCTTTTCTCGACAATAAGTGAAGTTAGCTGGTTTGCAGATTATAAAATGTGATCATTTTAAACTATTTTTAATAATACTATTGCTCTGCTTACTAACAATATTTTACGTAGATGTTTTTGTAATTAAAATTTGCCCATATTATCAAAACAATAAAATCTTACAAGTATATTAATAATTAAATGACTCTTTGTCAGCATATATTACACCAACAATAAAAATTTTCAAATACCTCATAAAATAAAATGATTGTAATTCATAAGAAATATGTCTGCATTATTATATATTAAATGAATTATCATAAAATAAATTGTAAACATTTAACTTCATAAGCTATTATTTTTTATTTTCAAATGATTATAATCTCTTACAGTTAAAATGCCAAATTAGATGAAAGTTTGGTCAATAGGATATAGGATTAGAAAATCTGTCTGTAAAAAGTGTGGATAATGCATATTTTCATTTATAACAATGATTTATATGAAATTGTTATTCTTATCAAAAAACAATTTATCATATTGGAACAGTTTAATATGATTTATACTTTTAAAAGCATTTGTGAAATCGATAAAATTATTACGAAAATAGGTGAATCAAAAAACATTCTAGCGCCAGGCTGGGTGTAACTATGTTTTAAAGAGTGATAAATATTTTTTTGAGGAATTTGTTGAGTACGATACCTTTTAATTGCAAAAGAAAGAACGCTTTTTAGTTTTAATGTACATTCCTGACTATGTTATGTGAAAAGAATTAGTTTGATATTCATATTGAGGATAGAATTACATTAATGTTTATGATGTCAAGATTAGAGGAAATGCGAAAACACAGTGTTGTTCATAATAGACATAACAGGTCAATTGGACAGATAGATATGGAAGTTTTATATAATTATAATAGCTATGATATATATATGAATTTATTTTACGAGTGTTGTTAAGATAACATAGTTTTATGAAAAATCTAAAATTCATAAAAACGTATCATTTATAAAATATCTAGTAATGGAGAAATGAAAATTATATTATTTTTCCATACGTTTAACGCTCGATAAAGGTCACCCAAAAATACTTTTCATCGTTATCAACGGAAACAGTTAAATCAATACTCACTTAGAATCGACGAGAGAAATATTTAATATCACAATTGTTCAAATGGGTACTCACCGATTAGAAGACCATCCATGTCAAAGATGACATGAGTAACTTTGTTGAATGCCATTTTTAAATAATTACCAAAAAATATGTAAGAATATATTTTAAAAATATAATATCTTACAAGCTAAGCGTAACCACAATCACGTTGTCATGTTACATAATCCGGAATAATAATTGTTCCGGAAATATCTAAGCTTTACCTTCAACCCTTTAACAAATCTACTGATAAGACCTTCAGAAACAGAAACTAAACGTGCGCGCAGCTCGCGCGCAGTTGACATGCATGTCATATATTTTTTCAATTTATTGCAACATTACAATAAATGTCAAAAATAAGTATTGTGATTAGTTTATACTTGGACAAGCTATATAGCTATGTATTACCAATAATATGAGTGATACGACATTTTTAAATCAATAAATGAGTAAACTCCCACTGTCTTTAGTTATATAATCTTAGACATCTGATTTATTACCATAGTAATTTTGCAATGGAGAAATAATGTTGCTTTAACTGCTTTATATATATTTTACCATTAGTAAGTTTCTGATTTTGAATTTTCATAGACCGTAATAATATTACATGTCTCCGGTGACCAAGTAATAAATGCTAGTGCTTATTGCCAGAAATTGTGAGTTCAAAGCCATAACTGCGTAAAAAATATTGAATTTTTAAAAATGCCAGACTGGACGATTTATGGATAAGTTAACCAATAGATGACAACAAATACTTGTGAAAACAATTTGTAGGGTAATTAATATTTTCGACTGATGGTGCTTGATGGAAATTGATTTTAAATTCTGA
>JAGVSQ010007373.1:0-15393 GCA_022683975.1 Rhyacophila evoluta
ATATACTTTTCTAGGTGGATACTAAATCCTAGGTTGATATATCCCCAAGTTCGAAGCAAAAAGGGACCCGGGCAACGCCGGGTACTGATCAGCTAGTAGAATAATAAATATGAATTAATAAAACGTTGATCGCTGAAGAATAAAACTTATAATTATATTATAACTTTGGTAACATCCGTCTATTTTGAAAAAATGAGTGGGTACTGCCCGGTACACTATTTGACACAGCACGTGTATCCGTAAAAGTTTCCAATTTCGTGTCTAGGCTTTCATAATATTCAAAATCGGCCACAAATATAAACCATTATGGTTATTTTCTCTTGCCAGCTAAATATTTTAATGAAAACTTTTGCATCGCATAATGACATCCGCGATAAGAATAATCGTAAATATTTACTATAATTACATTTTGCAAATTTTCTGGATATAATAAACAGAA
This sequence comes from Rhyacophila evoluta, assembly GCA_022683975.1. Taxonomy (NCBI): domain Eukaryota; kingdom Metazoa; phylum Arthropoda; class Insecta; order Trichoptera; family Rhyacophilidae; genus Rhyacophila; species Rhyacophila evoluta. The sequence goes on from JAGVSQ010007373.1 coordinate 440, forward strand.
ATGAATATTTCTTAACTTTTAAAATAGTCTCTTTATATGGAAAAATTAAAAAAAACACACTTTATCATGGCAGAATTAAATGATAAAAAAATTTGCCACGTGTTTTTGTCATTTCTATTACGATGTCTTCTCCAAAAAGGTGTTAGTTAATTCTAATAGTAATTGTATTGAAAAGAAAACGTTCTGGTTTTTGAGTAAATAATAGAGTCCTAGTTAAATTGGATTTTGTTGCACTTTTTTTTATCAAACGTGTTTAAATAAATTTGTGCTTTGTTTTTCTTTCCACCACTTGCCACGTATCCACACCGCTTATGTGGCATATACCATAGCGTAACAAACGTGGAACATTCTTCAAAGTATCAAACATGTCATAAAAACAGCTTCCTATGACGTTGGTTAGCACGTACAACGTTTGCGTAAATCCTATTCTAGCAAATTAAGCCCTAAAGTGACAGTCTCGTTCGCCATTGGTATATTTGTACTGCCAAAAACTAAATGAATTATTGTTCTTTGAAAAAAATATCATATCAAACAGCGAGTAGTTATATTATAATTTTATATAATATAAACAAAGCTCATTGTATCAATGTTAAAAGGACATTGGAGCATTTTTCTTTCGATTGAATGTTGTGACGTCGTACTATGATTGATGAAATAAAAAAGTACACTCAGACGCAAGCACAAAAACAAAACAACATTAATCAGACAGCTACACTCGAATTATGCGATGTTATAAAAAGGTTTCATGGGCAGACGAGCTTTTAGTTTTCGATGTAGCATATTTCAGCAAATGAGAATATTTTCTTTTCGAGAATTCAGAAATTGAATCCAGCCAAAAAAATCATTCAAGATTTATTCTGGACGCTGCCACGGAACTACGAAGAATTAAGGTTCATTGTGCAATTTAATATGGAAAAATTATGAATATCAAGCAATAAAGAAATAAAGATTCTTATAAAAGTGAACTGATGAGTTTTATTTAGATTATTATTCAATATGCCTTAAATAAATGCAAAGTACCAAGACTTAGTTCTTAAGTATGGCTATTTTTTTTTCATATTAAATTAATGCCAGGATAGGTTTTTTGAAATAGTCTGTATGGCTGTAGGCTACACCTGGCTCTTGAAACATTGATCGTGTGTTTCCGCCCACAGATTCCGTAAGATCTTCTGCCAAACATATTGAGTGGCTTTTGGGTCAAGTCCACTACAGTGCCCCACAAACTAAACTGAATATTATTTGGAGCTTTAAATAGGCACATTTATGCCAAAAGCAGCCAGCGCAGATTTTTTTTTTATCATATTAATAATAAATTTATCGTATTTTTTTATATAATATTACTACATATATTTTCTACCTTTTTTCACACAAAAAGTTTTGTCCTAGAAACGCGTTACAAAAATTTCATTGATCGTATATGTTTATTTTGATCTGCATTAAACGACCTCGATACACTCTATCTATGAACACAAAAACATCGACATTTCATAGACTAAATCAGCGATTTTTAAAATATTTGTTTTTGCAAAATTGTTAAACTGAAAACTTTATAAAAAACTGTTTACTACATTGCTTGTAGTTTTTGTTATTTTACTTTATGTAATACGAGATTCAATTAATAATATTTATACTAGGCGAAACATTTAGATTTATATTATAAAACTGATTAAGTTATAAAATGTATGCTATTATTATTTAGTTAGTTTGTGAAGAGATCGTTAACTGTTATTGTTTTGATATTAAATTATTATTCTCACAAAATAATCTTTTATGCTTTGAAGAACAAGCGCTTTGCTAAAATAATATAAAATTCTTTACATATTCTCGGTTCTATACACTTCTACCAGCGCAAATAAAGTTAACGTTGTACTGTCTCAATTTTCCAGCTAACACAAGAAGCGAAAGCTAAATTAAGTCATGATCTTGATCGTACCCAAAAGCAAGTACGTAAAAGTATGCCCGTGAGAAAATTGCGGTGGTTTTATAATAGTGTTATTATAATAATCGAGCTAGGCGGTAATTATCATGTATAAAAAGTTAAACTGATCATCCCATCAGCTTGGTGAAGCTCATTATCCCAGCTTGAATTTTGTTTTAATAAATAGTGCTTTGTTTGAAGATAGGTCTCTTATTTTAATATAAAATGTAAATACATTCAAGCACAGAGAAAGATTATAGGATTATGCCGGGACCGTAGTACTAAATAAAATGCATAAAAAAGATTTTTTTACATCTAAGGCGTAAGACTAGGAGAACCACACAAGAAAAGGATAGCATTTTTATAATTTCACTGAGTAATTTTATGATTATCATCCATAAGTCGATATTAAAACATATTTATAAATTTTTTTTCTTATTTATGAAAAAGCTATATTTAAATGACACATATTTTTTATTTAATTTATTGACCATGTTTCGTGAAATTTATTTACAAATACAATAATCTGGGCTTATTCCACTAAAGCAAAATTGGTAGTTTTGTCTCGAATGTTAAATAATTATTATGCAATGTCTGAAATTTGGCTCTTCTGTATAAGTGTAATTATGAGAAAATCACTAGAATTGGTCTCAGAGTATACGAGATTGGCTTTTGATCATTGAAACGTATGGATGATTTTTAACAGTAGTTATTAAGTTAAATACAGCATGAAACTGAATGAAAGAAAATAAATAACTTAAATACTGATATTGAATACATCCCACTGAATATAATGGTTTTGAAAGATTTTTTTTATTTGATGTTCATGATACAACATATTTGCACTTTTTTGTATCTTTGTTTTTGCCTCACCAAGCTCTGTTTACCATGATATCGATAATAGATATAAGTATGATCACCTTGTACTAGCCGAAAGGAAATATTAAAATTTATTTTTGTTTAAAGGTTTATACGTGTATTGAGTTGCATTTGTTTAACTTCAACATCGTATGACCGGTGATAAAAAAATGTCGCATCAATGTTCAATCACAATAGAGTATATCAAACTAAGAATACCACAGCCAGCGAGAAACGTGAAAATAATACGAACGAATACCCACGGTTATGGTCTTTAAAACTGTGGTAATAAAATTTAAAATGCAGCACAGTTGCAATTTCACAAACATTTGCTGATAAATTAGTTTCTTTTTTTTTGTAGTATCAGATGTGAAAATAACCATTTATTTAAATGTTTTAATACGATAAAGTATGCTTGCAGGAATTATATATAATTGGTTATACTAGAATAACAACTTGATTTTGACTTATATATAAAATTATGACTAATGTCTAAAATTTTGAATTCGTGGAAGATGATAAATTGTTGTGGGATTTCGAGATCTAAAATTATAACTTCATAGTTAGAATATCAAATCAAATTTATAAATAAGTCAAAACGTACACAAAAGATATATTGTTTTATCAAAATACAACTCAACCACCATATTTTGCAAGTAAAACTCTTAAAATAGAATGTAAATTTGGAACTTGCTTTAATTATAGTATTGTGAAGCACGATATTCTATGTCATTTACTTAAAGCCATTGCAAAGTCACTCGAATTTACCATGTTTGTTTCTTAATATTGCGTACAACAATATAACCATAACATAAATTCTCATTTCGTTCTACAGGGTATACTTTCCTAAACGGTTTATTCAGTTACGATTCCCATTTCAGTTGACTTCCTTCCTGAAGGAAAACGTAATGAAAGTTTCATATAAATGTGTAATGTTTTCATCAAAACGAAAATTATAAAATAATCTACATACGTATTTGAATAAACATATATTTAACATTGTCTATATTAAATTAATCCAAATCGAACTCCAGCCTTCAATCTAATTGTTTTATGTTTTTCAATAAAATTATTTTAATGATCATGAAACTTTGTGCTCTATTTGCTATGTGGACATTATTTTTTCTTGATATGTAACAAACTGACCTTTTAAATATCAATTGAAAAAATATGAGACTTGTAGAATTACTTAAATGTAATCTTTTATCATTTATCTTTGCTGATTTTTATTCTTCTTTTATATTTTATGTATTTTATCTTGTTATCAACATACTCAGCAATTTTACTGAAGAGATGTATGGGTCAATATAATAATACGTAAATTGGCTTGGTTTGTTTTAGTGTTCTATAATATTTTGAAGACATCTTTTTGTTTAATAAAAAAAGTTTTAAAACGCCAGTTTTGTGTAAAAATCAAAGATTTTTTTTGAAAAAAAATGGCATTTTATTTTAAATTTGTATAGTTTTTTTTTCAATGAAAAAAAAATAAAAAAAGGCACTCGTTGAGATGACTGAGAGTCTTCAACACTAACACCAAAATCTTTGTAAGCTTCCATCAAAAGAATACCTCTTTTGTGCACATTTGCTTTAGAGAGTATCCGATGAACGAGGTAAGAAATTAATTAGTTTGGGATATAAAATACTTCATCCTGCAATTTTTGAAATTCAGAACAATAAAAAGTACTTTCCTGTTTTAAAACTTGCTGTTACTAAAAATTCTTTTTGAAAATTAAAGTGCAAAAAGGTTAATTGATATGAACATCAAAAGATTGTTATAGTTATAAATAAATATGTAATTTGTATAAAAATGTATGTTTAATATTTACAAAAAAATTACACTTCTAGATAAAGATTAGTTCTAATTATACAAATATCATTGAATATTTTTGATTTTAAAAACATTGACTTTTTTTTCTGTTTAAAAATAACACCGGGGAGGTGAACACAAAAAATTCTTGAATCAAATTTAAACTGTCAACTTACTCCACGCACCGTATTATTTAATTGTATTATGTATACATTTTTTGAGTATGTATATCAAGCTTTAGTAAATAAAGACTCAATTACCAAGATTTTTGCTCGGATCCCTTAATTATATATGTGCAATATGTAACTCATATGCTGTGTTTTATTTCATACCCTTCAATGGTGAAATAAGGAATACGCTTGTCCAAGGAACGTTGCCGGTCCAAGTTTCATTTCGCTTTGCCATGAATTCATAATACTGCCTTCAGGCTGGTTTGCTTTCTACATGTACAAACTGTCCGTTTTTTACGACTTCAGCACTTTTCCAGGGGCGAATTTTGAATAGATTCATAAAGCTACTCGGGAGGTATTTTAGGAACCGTAAACAATATGAGTCGTATGACCTGTATCAATCACAGATGTTTGACACGTTCTTTGGTGCTCCTCAGGGCTCAAACTTGGGACCGCTGTTGTTCACGATTATTATAAATGAGATACGAAGGTCATTAAAAAACTACGTTTTTATTATATACTGATGATTTGAAACTCTTTTTCAAAATTGTAATCTTAGACAATTGTGGTGAGCCTCAGACTGATAAAGATACTAACTATATTAGACTGGGGTAGGCATAACAAAATAAAATTCAATATTAGTAAATGCAATATTATTATCGTTTACTAGAGCTTTTAAAACCAATTGAATCAAATTAAATACGACCTTATGGTGGAAAAAGTTCAGCAGAAATTTCTGAGACTTCTGTAGTTGCGGGTATATTAATACTATCGATGGCTTTATCCAACTGCTTTCTTTTTAGGCATACTTTCTAACTGTAGCTTGAAACTAAGCAGGAATATGTATTTGGTGACGCCTTAATAACTGTGCCATTCTGGATGTGTGTATTGGTACATATATTATATTGGTCGTAACGTATCTGATAACTACCTGAGAAATCCAGGAAATCAGCTTCTTTTTATTTATACGTGCAGAACTATCCTGCCAGTAGTATTGGCAATGCAGAGAGCAATGATGATGTTTAACGAAATTACCTTGGTTATTGATATTTTCCACTTGAGTGAGAGTGAGTTAAGAGTGATATTATTTTATACATTAAGATCTTTATAACTCACTGAGCAAGCTCTCTTAACGGTATATGTATTTCAGTAGCAGCAATTGATCTTTTGTTATTATCTTGATAGATTTCAGAAATAACCACTAATCAAAAGAACTTATTAACTTACTTATTATTTAAAAGACTGCATTGAACGATTTCATTTAATTTTGTAAATATTGATCAGTATAATAAAAATGACGGCATTTATATATTTGAGAAAATGTACATGTTTTGATCTTTGCAAAAATATTATCTCGCGAAAATAAATATTTTGGCCGGGAAAGCTAATGTATTTTTATCATCAATAAAATCCAAGAAAGAATATGCAATCAATATTAAGCTTATATCGAGGCACTTAATAATAATCATTCTTTCTGTATAACGTACGTCTACATTAATAGTCCTATTGATGTTATTTTATCTCCGATATACTTGTATGCTCATAAGTTCAATTCAATGAATGAATGAGCTTTTACTCGTAAAAATAAAAATAATTGAAGCCTAGCGTGTGCTTTTTTTCGTTACTTGTAGTTTGTATTTTAATCATTTTGTGCTGTATTGTCATGTCAAATAATCTCATAAAATAAAAAAAAATATATAAGTCATGATCGCTCAACCAAATTGGCAACAAAAGGCAATTTTTTTTTTATAAATATGTGTAAAAATTCTCCTGTTTTTTTTGTTTGTTTATAAATAGCACACATATTTTTATTTCTCTAAAATATGTATTCATTCATAAATATCAGTCCAGTTTACAATAGGCTGGCATGCTGGTTTTGTAGCAGAAGGTTGCGGAATCAATTTACATAACTGCTTAAATACCTCAAAGACTGGGTGTTTATTGAGTTAAGCAATTAACTGAAAAGCTAAATCTTATGATGAAATAAATCTTTGTGAACATGACGTCGTGTTGCAGACATCCATTCTTGAATAGATATCTTCACACACGAAGTATAGATCCATATACTTCGGTGTGAACATGGTTTATATATATATATATATTACGCAGATAGTTTGAATATTATGAATTAATAGTACACATATGTGAAATAAAATGATCATTGCTTAGATAAACACATTTACATTAAAAAAAAACTATAAATCATTTTTCAAAAAGAGTTTATTAAAAAAATGTAATTAAATTTAAATCGAGAAAATCTGCTAAAATATTAAGCGCTCAAATAATGAGTAAAAAAAATGAAACATTTTGTTTCATCTTTGTCTTGTAATAGAAATATGAAGTAAAGTTTTAATATTAATAATTTAAACCTTAAATGTTACTAATTCACCCCTGCGCCTTACCGCCGAGAGGAAATTTTCACATGAGAGTCAGATAAAGTTTTATTTTAGAAACATGCGAATGCCTGTAAAGTAAGTATCCGCCCGAAACGATAGAAAGCACAAATATCAAATTAAATCACGGGATTGGGTACTCGAGAATAATACGTAATTTATTGTACTCAGAATAAAAATGATAGGAATTTCGAAATAAAATATCCACTCGTAATGTAAGCCTTTTTATCATTATGAGATAAGAGTTATATGATATTCGAATAAGTTTCTCGTTAAATTTAAAATTAAATATATAAAATAGAAAAAAGCCCTACGAAATTATGAGAAACTTTTCTTAAATCTTGTTTGCATATATTGCTTAATTTAAAAAAAACATACCGCTAATATTAATCTGTTTGCTCTAAGGCGTGTAGAGTTTTCATATTTCTATAATGTAAAAAAAATAATATCGTGTTTTATAATGATCTAATAGTTTAGTGATTTTGATCGAGAATAAAATGCTCCACAAGTACATGTATACTTATTCAATCGATTACCGAAGTGACTGAAATAATTCTTTTACAATGTTTGCTACAAAAAACGAGCACATGGCTCTACATACTGTAAAAACGTTCACTTTAGAGATGGAGTATATGATAATATATTAAATCTTTGCAACTTTAGAATGTGGAGCTATGATAGACGTTGATCTGATTTTGATATTAATTTAATGTAATTGTTTGTAGCATACAATTTAATATCAAATACTTTAATATTAAAATGACACTAATTGCAAGCTTAAAGTAAAAAATACACGATAGTGGTTAAAATATCACTTTGCCTCTTAATTTAGTTTTTAATTTTCCCAATCCCGGTAAATAAAAAGTTGACCAGAATTTGAAATTCATCACAAAGCAATTTATATTTACTAATTATTTTAGTTAAAAATGTTGTCAACTTAAAATATTCGGCGAAAAAAATATATGCATATATTAAATATTATGAAGAGTCTTAAAATGAATGATAGAATATTTAATTTGAATGTCTTAATTAATTTTACGATAGTATATTAAATAAGATAAATGACTGTTTCTTCTAGCAATAAAATAATAAGAACTATGTTGAAGGCAAAATAAATAAAACGTTAGTTTTACTATTAACTCTAATTAGTTCTGAACGTCAATCTATCATATAATAAAATTTCTTACTATCGTTATTACGAAATATACAACCTTCTGGTGTTAGTGTTGGCGTGAAGGATGATTCACTATGTGTTTAATTATTTTCAGAGAAGATAATTATTGAGTTATTACAATGAAACATTATTATTTTAATTTGACACATATATTTTACTATACTTCTAGGTCAGTATATTGAGTTCCATAATGCAAAGATATCTGTATATATAAATTATATATGTCGTATATTGCCAGTAAAAATGGCCAATATCGGACACGTTCGCAATTTTAGAATTAGATCGCAAATATATAGATTATCATGATCTATTTTATATTGGTTTTTTAAGAGAAATTTACTGAAAGAAATGTGTATACATGCCAAAAAGTTAGATGTGTTTCGCGACACATACACTTTTTTATGCAAAAATGTATAAGCGCAGCTCAATAATAGCATCGTCACTATACGCAAAAAAAAAACAAGAAAATCCTTAATTTATGTAATAGTAAAGTATTCATTTTATAGTTGTACATAAAATTAAGCTTTCAGAGCTTTTTTCTTTGGAAAATAAGTTAATGCATTATATATACCGGCCGCTAAGGCGATCGAGCCACTTTATTAGGCGATAAAATTACGTTATTCATGCGCCGTTTGAATAATATATCGGCATTTTGATTCTAAAATAGCTACACTAAAATTTTTTGATATTGTATTAAATATTAAAAATAAAATACTCACCATAAAAGACAATGTGAACTATTTATTTATGTAAACTAATGTAACAAGCTATGGGTAATTGAATACCACGTAGATAAATAATTTTCCTGAAATTCGCATTTTGTATTCTAGATAAAAATATTAAATAAGTTTTAACATGTCAGAATATTGCTAAAGAAACACCGCGTACAAAATAATGTCACAAAAATACACATATCTGTTCATGTTAAATTATAGTACGTTACTATAATAATAATTTCAAGTCGCTGTATTTAAAACTCTTGATGTATTTATTTTCTTATTTTTTAAATTATAAGACGTCATCGATTATAAGATGTGATGCTATTTTGAAAAGTCACTAATAAAAAAGAAAAGTATGAAAACTTTATTATAACAAATATAAATATTGTTTGAGCTATGAAGTGTGAGCTTTTTCATTTATGCTGTATTTCTAATAAGTGTCCTACATCATTACAATCATGACAACTGTCCTATATAGACAGTAATTGTAAGCTTAAAGATTGCAAATTATGATTCACAAAATATTGAAAATTGTGAATCTTATGATCGTAAAACTAACTATGGTATATGATTTTAAATGACGTGAACAATTTATTTGATATTCTAATGATGAAATTAGTGCATAAATATAATACTTGATGACTTATTAGCTGGTCTTAATAAAAAAATGACATTTTATTATGTAAAAATCGAACTTGTATGAATTATCGCTAGTTAATGACTACTTTTTTAAAGCAATATTGTAGAGTAATTTTCGGCAAAAAAGGAATTATGAAAGGTCGTTAATGGTAATGACTTCATAATGATACCATTTTTTGTAGAAATTTATAAATTTTCAAGGTAAATGCTCGAGTGCTTAGAATATTTCAAAAATGCTTAAGCACAAAGTTTGGTTATAAAATATACAAAACTCTATCTTGAAAGCTCCGCTGTCTATTGAATACTAAATTTGACTGGGTGTACCTACAACTTCAACGACAAAATTAAGTTGATACCCTCTCGTCCAAAGTTTCACAAAGTTGTTATAAATCCACTGCTAGGTGAAGGTATTCTCTAGTGTCGACATGTTGTTTCGAGTGGTATTACTAGACTTTCTTCATCTAAAAATATAATGTTGCATCCACGTTAAAAAAAATTATCTCGTTTTTTAGTATTTTGTGCCATATGGAGTATATAATATTAACAAAACTGTTGGTGAAAGTTTTTTCTCAAAACTGTTCATTCAATCTCCATTCAAAGAGTAAACCAAGAATATAAGAAAAAAGCTTTAGATATATAATATATTTTCTGCTTACTAATAATGGTATATTATAAAACTAACCAGTCTCAAAATAATTAAATCTACATAAAAGGGTATATCTGAAAATTTTTAGACTGTTAAATAATATTCGTAGTATTGTTTAACTAAATTAACGTTCATTTATTATAAATATAATTACTTTTAAGGATATTTTGATATGGCTTTATTTAATATTATATACTGTTCCTTCATTTTAATACAATACTAATGTAATTCTTAGTAATGGTTAGGCAGAACAAGTTTTTATGCCGGTCATTTCATGTTGTCTTAAAAATAAAATTTAACCTGGCAAAATTTAAAATCAAAATTATTATATAATATTGAGGTGATGTGTGAATTTTATTTTTTTATTTTTATATTCCTTCATTTTAAGTCATAAAAAAAACCAACAATAAAATATATACTTACAATATTAAAATTAAAGTATAATATCATTACTATCAAGTGGCTCTAGGAAAGATGTGAAAGACCCGTAGAATTATTTTTTTATGTAGAGACCAATGCAACACGTAAACGACTGTGTTATACATATTATATAATATATTTGAATCAGTGAGCATTTTCAAGATTTAAAATTTAGTAGCAAATATTTATTCTCTGAGAGTGTATGTATATATAGCTCGTTTATATTTAAATATACGTCATTCTAGCATTTTACAAAAAAAAGGTACCAAATTTAAGGTGTATAAGTTTGTTTCTGAAAACTTACGTATTCACGTGTACGTTTTCAATTAACTTTAACGAAATTGAAGATATAGCAGAACCAACTTTGCGAAGACAACAACCTTGGAATATAAATATTTTTACGACGCTTTCGATGAATTATTTTGATAATATTTCAAAGAAATTTGTAAACATAAACTGATAAAGGTCCTTTCGAAAGAAATTTGTATAGTTTAACTTATAATTGCCAGTGTAATATTTTATCAAGTTTTACATATTATTTTAAAATGAAATAACGAATGAAGTCAATAATATGTTATATTTTTTCATAAAATACCAAACATTATCAGTAAAGAGGCTTCCGTTTTTACAATTTACAGTTGGCATAAATTCAATAATTAATATTTCATGGCTCTCAAATTGAAATTAATTTCCGATTATTGAATTTAAGCAATTAATAATAAATGAATGTAATGGTTTAATTTCTGTGAACTGTGAAACTATTAAGAATGATGATCAAATGGAGATTGTTTTTTACAAGAATTGATAGTCCGATAATTACTCAACCTAATGGGCATATAGTCCTGCATTTTCAGACATTTAAAAATGAAGTGGATGTAAGAATCAAATCTCCATTCCCTAAATACATGGCGCATACACTAACCGAGAATAAATTTAACACACTAACTGAGAAAACAGTCTTTAAAAAAAAGTCATTTTTTTTTTACCATGTTCGCTCCTAAAGTGGAGCTTATGGATCTATCTACACAGTGTGAAGATATTCACTCCGAAAGGGGGGGTGTATGGATTTTTGCAATGTGAAGAAGTTTTGACAGATTTTTTTTCACGAGAATTGTTTTGTCAGATAATTGCTCAACCCAATGAGTATCCTGCATTTTTGAATTTTTAAAATCTGACAGTTGGGGAATCGAACCGGTATACCCCAGATTGCTAGGCGCGCATGCCGCCAACTACGCTACCACGGAGACATACTATAGTTTAAGATACACAGCATACCTAGATGAAAAAAGAATCAATGCAAACATTTAAAAAAAATATATTACGATACACAAACTACATAAATTGTATAAATTTGTGTAAGAATTTACGTATTTACGATCTGAATTTTTATCTTGCGACATGACATTGTCAAAGTGTATTTGTTTGAAAAATGATTCAGAATTTAGCATTAGAGCATTTAGTATTGTCTCCTTGCCTTTTTATTTCCATGTGTCGAAAGAAGATTAAATTATACGACGTATTTTTTTATACATAATATTTAGGTCATTTTAGAAAAAGAAAGGGTCTACAACAGAAATATGTCATATCATCTTTACATGGTCGAAATTTATTGTGTAGTAGAAACGTATGTGAAATATGTTATCTTTTTTTAAATCGTAGAAATAAATCACGCAAAATATCTTTTTTATCTAATATTATTGAAGGTTGGGTAGCATCATTGGTGTTTTATCCTTCGATGCATAAGCTGTGCAGTTTACGAAGATAGTAAAGCCAGGAGTTATATGTTATATTTATCTACAACTCTAACCCCATTTCTATTCTTTTTTTACTGATCAATCAATAGGAGAGTATTGAACTTGTTGTTTAATATGAAGTATCTGAAGGATATCAGTTTTATACTATTTATGGGTTTAAGCACTCATTTATATTTCGTTTTCAGTTAATGATTTTCAAATAAGTATCCGTATACATTTAAAAAAAAGAGACAAAACAAAAAAATGTTTGTCGATATACAGAAAAAAAATCACAAAACGTTTTATTAAAATCTTAAATTATAAGCAAGAAGTTGATGAGAATACAAAAATGTGTATATACGTCTCTCTGGTAGCGTAGAGATTAGCGTAGAGATTAGAGTGCGCGCCGAATAATCAAGAGAATGCAGGTTCGATTCCCACATCTATCAGATTTTTAGAAAAATTCAAAAATGCAGGACTGGATGTCCATTGAGTTTAGAAATTGTCTCACAAACAATTGAAGAATAATCAAGACGTCCTCACATTGTGGAGATCCATATACTCCGCTTACGGAGTAGATATATTTACACTTTGTAGATCCATATGCTCTACTTTGGGAGCGAACATGGTATAATAAGAATATATATATAGATTAGATAAGAGTGATTTAGAGCGCATTTTGCTCAAAATCGTTTTTGTTTTTTGAAATTTACAGAATTTGGTGCAATATTGATGACAGTAGTATTTATTGTGAGTATTTATCATATATTTTACACTAGTTGTTTTCATAATTGATTTATCTACATCGCAAAACAATGGTAATGGTAACCAAAAAATAAACTGTTGTATTGACGGAATTATTAACTTTTGTTTTTATTGGAAGGTTCGTGTGTCAATTTGACACTTAAGTTTTCATTATTGTATAAGTAGTGTTTACAATATTTTAAACAATAACAAAAAAAAACACATTATATTTTTGAATGGGCTTCGTGTATAGAAACAAATTATAACTTTTTTTTATAAATACATCAGAATAAAACTAGGCTATCAAATCGATTTAGCTTATTTCTGTTCACCTTTTCTTGAATCGCTATAACAAAAGGTTTTTTTTTTGTAAAGAAAGTTACAAGTTTTCTTTTGAATAATCACAACACATTGACATTAATTAGTTACTAAGTACTTTTTGAGGCATATCAAAAAGCGATAAAGGAAAAATATAATACACAAACGTAGTAGAAATAGATTGGTTAAACTAACGAGAAATTAACAATCAATATCGTTGCGTGAGGGAAAATACAGAACCGAGCGTGGAGTAGCATTTGTGAGCAGTTATGATATACCAAAGGCACGAGCGAAGGTAATGACAATGGATATTTTTGCCTCGCACGACACTTACAGAAACGAAGTACCTATTCACGTAGGGAAAATTAATGGACTTTTCATTTGAAACATTTGTAGTTATTTATTTCGACCTTTTTGTTATTTAGTTAATGCAAATACTTTTTTCATAAAATAAAATACTTATATACACTTACAAATGCTTGCAAAATTAACGTCATTTTATGTGACATTATTTGTGACCATGTTTTGATAGTGTTCCCTGGTGGTGTAGAATTTAGCGTGCGATCTCCACAATCCGGGAAATGCGGTCGGGACTACTCCGTTTTCACATTTATTTGAGTAACTGTCTGACAACCAATTCTCGTGAAAATTAATCTGTCAAGTCTTATTTTCATATTGTGGGGATCCACATACTCTACTTTCGGAGTGGATGTTTTCACACTGTATAGAACCGTATGCTTTACGTTTAAAACGAAAATAGTAAATAAAATTTATAAATATATGCATCGTATTTACTATGTCCGTTTTGAAATATTGATGTTTTTTGATATTTGATATTAATAAAACCATTTTTAGGCACTGAAAATGCCTTTTTTTTCTTTAGATTTATTTCAAAATTGAAACTTAATTTCTTATTATAAATATGTTTTTTTTCCAATTGTTTTCTTATTAATATATTATAATAAACAGAAAATCATAGAACTGATATTATTGTTTTATATAAATTGAATCTGTTTCATAGCATAATATTAAACGAGGAGTTATAACAAAAATTGTAATATACTATTATTATGTTCGATAATATTAGAACATATTTTTTAACAAAAAACAATATATTTTGCAAATTTGTAATCCCAATTTTACACGGAAGCCAAGATTATCATTTATTAAAAAAATATAATATTCAAATAAACATATAAATTAATTGTACTTATTGCTTAACTAGGTGGTTGATTTGATGTATTTAATTTATAAATTCAATTAAAAAAATTAAAAAGTTTCTTACCACTCTTGTTGATTAATATTATCAAAACGAAAGAAATCACATAGATCCCTGTTTCAAAGCATTACTATCCTATATGAGGTTTGCGTGCTCTAACCCTTCTAGCATCTCGGTGACAGTTCATCAAGTTTTC
>JAGVSQ010007375.1:0-15390 GCA_022683975.1 Rhyacophila evoluta
TGTAGATCCATATGCTCCACGTTGGGAGCGAACATGGTATAAAAAAAAAAAAATTATATCGAATATTTGATCAAATTTTTTCGATACTATACATGACTAATTAGCAGTTTAAATTATAAAATTTTAGTATTTAAAACCGTTTTTGTAATACGAATTTTTCATATTGCGTGTTAATATAAGACAATATTTTGACAGTGTTTTTAAATTTAATAAAACATAAAATTTTGTCTATATTTTTTTAAGTTTTGGCCAACAATTTCATAACATTTAAAAATTAATATCTTATCTTTATCTCTTGTTTGTATCGATTATTTTGTTTGTTAAAATTAGTAGCTTTGTAAAATATACACTCACAGCTTTTATCACACTGGTAGTTATTTTATTATATTAAAACCGTTAAAAATACTGTTGAAAATTTTACTCCGTGAAATATTATTACGTATGATACTTTGTAGGTTCGAGTAATTTTTACAAGGACATAAAAATTTAAAACTTCATAAATTTTCCGTTTAATATGACACTGTAATACAATAGATGATAATATTATTACAAACTATACAGTGAGAAAAAGAAGTTTCACTACTTTAATATAAAACGATTTAAGCTAAGTTTCAATCTTTGTAGTGTACCCTCGATGTTTTTTTTTCTTTTATAAAATTTCTTTTATACCCAAAGTGGAGCATATAGATCTATACAGTATGAAGATATTTACTCCAAAAGTGAAGTACATGGATCTCCCCGCAATGTGTAGACGTCTTGATAGATCATTTTTCAAGAAAATTATTTGTCAGACAATTGCTCAACCCAATAGCCATCTAATACTGTCTGTTCTAAAATCTGACTGATGGGAAATTGAACGTGCATTCCAAGGATTGCTAGACGCGCATGCTACCAACTAAGCTACCAGGGAGAAAAAATCAATGTTTAATCAAAATGTAATGTTTTTTTTTCACGTTTTGTTTTTTTATAAATCTAAATTGAATACCAGCATTTATTGTGAAATTAGCAACGTATCGTTAAAAAATATTCTAATTTACAATACATTCATGGGGAGCCGAGAGGTTACCATGTGCACTTGTGAGACAGAGATTGTGAGTTCGATTCAAATAGCTACCAGATTTTAAAAAAGTGTGGGACTAAAGTGACGCCCAATGAATTAAGCAATTTACAATTTTTCGAAAAAAATATCGGTGAAAATTTACACTCTAGAGATCCATATATTATATTTCTATCTTTAAAAGTTTCACACTGCTTAGATCTATTATGCTCCAATTCTCAAGAGAATACGATAAAAAAAATATGCGACCATACATGTATTTTTTTAATTTTGCACCGAGTTTTATTTTGGACTATTTATTGCAATTTATATCATGGTTTGAAAATTGCCATTTGTCACAAAATGAATTTTTAAATTGAAGTTGTCATTATTTTTTTAGTTAAAATACGGTTAAATATGAAAAAAATATCAATAGTTAAAAAAAATTATAAGTAATATCGGTATACAAATTAAAAATAAATATAATAACGAGTCAAGGCCTATATATATTATACAAAAATAAAGATTCAATAGACCGAAACATTTATACCGCACTATTTTGTTTCAAAAATCATTTGGATATTAAATTTAAATTGAAAATAATTGGACTGATATACATTTGTTGTATACGTTTTCTAACAAAATAAGCACAATATTTCAATTATATAGCCATTAATCACTTTACAGTTGTCATGAAAAAGAAAAAAAAATACGGATATGAACAATTTATTATTTTGTTACATTTTTGATATGGTACAATAACTGAATTTTGCACGTAATGACTTTCCTTTAATATAATAATAGTGCTTCTTACAAGAAGTTAAAGTTTTATTTTGAAATATCTCAATATTTTAAACCAAGCAATAATATTGAAATCTGTGCATGCAAATTATTTTTCGCAACTTGCTTTAACCATTAATTCAGCGTCTACAAGTATCTAGTCATAGTTTCGGCAAGTTTTAATTGTTAAAAATATTAATACAGCGTGATACTACATCACATCTCAGTAACAACCATCAGAAAAAGTAAATGAAGATCAACGGATCGTTGGGGGTTCAGCAATTGAAGACAACATCGAAAGGATTGCAGATGTTTTCTTCTAGATACTAATTACTACTCTACATGAACAATAATGATATATTGGTGTGGGGAAAATAATGACGATAAAAACAATAGTTTTATTATATTGGATAAAAATGCTTACTACGGATTTAAAAGTAAGTAAACGAATTCGATATTTTAAAAATAGTTTTATTTGAAAAATTATACATTTATGGACGATTTATCAAATAACGTAGTAAATTCGACAAATTCGAGCAGAGCTTTTAAATAAAAAGTATATCAAGCTTTTATCTCCTGAAAAAATATTCTTCACGTAGACTTTTAATAAACTTACATAGTTTTTACAGAGTTTTTTTTAAATAATGAGTTTAATCGTGCATTATATAAAACTCTTATATATATATATATATATGTATAGTCTCTATTTACTATTTGCCAATTACTAAAGCTCGACGCGTAACATAGTAAGGTTAGTTAATTGAACACGCAACTTAGCTAATGATCCAAGTTTGTAGATTATTGAACATGTGACGTCACTCCCAGCCCTAATCTTAAGGATGGTCTGCATCGCGATGCACTTGACGGGTTTCCGGTATCATGCTCCCGGAGAGCATGTCTGCGAGGCTAGTTTACCAGTTCCGACAGCTAAGAGTAGTTGCAACCTACACATACTGGGTGCGACCATGCAAGATACAATCAGTGGCCCACAACAAGGGTAAGTTTTAAAACAAAAAATGGCAACAAATATTATAATTAACTTAATTACTAAATTAACTGCGTTTAAACACTATTCCTAGATTGATGCAACACAGGGACAATTTAAAAATCTTAGCTTAGAGACAATTGCTGTTTTGTGCTTTGCATGGTTCTAGCTATTTTTATTGTGTGTATTGTACATAAATTTATTATCATTTTTTTGCATTTTTCAGAAAAAAAAAATTAATTGGATATTTATGAAGTATAGCAGTATTAGGAAATGTTTTTTTTTTTTAAATATCTCTAATTTATATTTTTTCTTACTATTAATACCGTGTATGGAATAAAATGTAGGAATAGAGAATCAATTAAAAATAATCTCTTAAATTTATCTTCAGATTATGAAATAATTTTCACGTTCGAACATATATGTTAGATGTACATGCTAAAGAAACCTCTTAAAATATTAACCATCGCAATAGCCTTTTAAAATTTATTTAAAAAATCTATTTAGTAACTGATTTTAAGGTGTTAATGAATTTTTAAGAAAACAAGACAACTCTTGGTGGAAACAATATAAGTAATATTTTACATTTTCTTCATCTACCATATCCGATCACTACATGGAGTATATGTATCTTTCCTGGTCATGTCAGCGTCCTTTAGTTTCACTAATTACTTTTCGTTAATAAAGCCTAATGGTTTTTATAAACACCATTACTTTAATCGTCAGAAAATTAGACATAGATTATTTTAACTCGAATGCATCCGCAGAACGTGTCTCAGTATTTCATATATTACATATTCGATTCGTATTTTATTTATTTAATTTGAAGAATTAAACGTTTTCCGTATACAATCGAAACTAAAAATGAGAAAACTTTCTTCAAATCAAGGATATATTTTTATTTTTCAGTTTTAAATGATAAAATAAAGCTTTCATACATTCCAAAGAAAAGTTTAAATACAATGAAGTATTATCGATAGTTAGTACTATACTTAATATTATATAAAATGATTGTGTTTTTGATATTGAGCTTTGAACTATTTTACATTTCTTACTATGCGCATAGATAGATATTCATAAATTTATAATTCTTGAGTCTGAAATATGATACGTTCAAAATGAAAAACGTAAATAAGAAAAGTATCTGAGATCTGTCGTAGATTTCAACGGATTCCGAGACAAACATTTATCATATTTTCTTTTAGCTAAGTCATATTGAAATTTCAATAACATACAATAATGTAAGAATGTTTGAGCACGTCACTAATAAAATGAGATACATACTGAATGCATGGCTCGATGCATCTACATGCACTTGATCCCCGTACAGTGGTCTGCAGTCGACTGCAGCTAGATTTATGATGGCAGATTTATGACATCGCCGCTTACACTTTTAGCGAGTGGTTTGATTCTCGGATATTTTAAAGCATTTTTTTTTATTCGCCCTTTACCGATATAACCCGTCTAAAATTCTCGAGCTTTTTTTTATTTATTTGTATTTGAATTTTCATCGGATATAAATCTTTTCTATTCTTTATTTTATTTATGGCTATACGTAAGTAGAAAGCTATCATATTAAACTGATAACAAAATACGAAAAATAAAAATATTCTTTCAAATGGATATTAATGAATATTTTCGACGATAAAATTCATAATAATTTAATTTTTTAACCGTATTTGCTCCAAAACTGTAGCATATTAATATCAACACTACAAAGATAAATACTCAACAAATATCGTCTATGAATAGATCTACACAGTCTAAAGCTACATTGACATATGTTTGATGACGTTTTCAGTCAATTGCTCAACCCACTGGATAACCATTACTACACATTTGTTATTTTAATAATCTACAGCTATGGGTATATAACCCGAAGTTTAGCTGAAGAAAAGACAGTATTTAATATTTAGTTATATTCATAGTGGGGAGTTAATATTCTAATAAAATTTGGTATGATTTATACAATACTGTTTTATTATTTCAAGTATTCTCTATCATATAAATTTAATGACGATGTAACTTATTATTAAGTATGCTGGAAGTTACTTTATTGAGTTATATGTAATAATTTTATTTGTGTAGATAAAATGTATTATTACGCGTTTGGCAATTTCAAATAATTGTATGAAGTATTAATTACACATATGAACAAACCAGTGAATCTAAATATTGGAAAACGAAATTCGACGAATTCGCGTCTATTTTTGAATTTCGAATTCGGATTTGTGAATACCCACCTTCCGGAACCTACTTAGAACAAGAGTAGTAATTACAAACGAGAAATTTTCGACGAACGTACGAATTTAGAAATTTCAAGAAAAGCGAGAAACTATATCCGAGATTTATTATTTTTCAAAATTTACTATCCCTCTCTAGATATTTTTACTATTGAGAAATAATTGTATGTAAATATGTTTCGATATTTTATTAATAATATTATCATCTTAAACCAAAAAAGGGCCTATACCCATAAATTGTACGTATCAGAAAAAATATAATTATTCATATTAATCACAGTGATGATTCTTGTTTTCATACACTCTATAAAACGCTTCAAATTGATTTACTTTTTGCATTTTTTTCCATACCCGATTAAAAAGTGTAGCATACAGATCAAAATTTTATAAACATTGCCACTAAAGAAATAAAATGTATCCGTCTTCACATTCTAATTTCGTTTAGAAATATTTTTACCTCAAGAGTTGATTGTTAGTTAAATCCGCAATTTCTTGCTCTAAAATCTCTTTCGGACAATTTTTTTTTAATTATCAGCTATGATACTTTATTTTGTCTCTACGGTAGAGTAAAGATTAATGAGTATGCCTAACATTTAGGAAATTCCGGCTCAATTACCACACCTGTTGGATTATAAAAATGCAAGACTAGATACCTTGTTTGAAAACGAATTCTTGTAAAAATAATCAAGAGAGTGTAAAGAAATTTTAGACACTGTAAAGTTCCATAATATATGTAATAAACTTTTGAAGTAGATATCTTCATACTGCACAAATTCATATGCACCACTTTCAGAGTGAACATATCGAAAAAAAAATAGAAAAACAATTCTATTTTCATTTTTATACGCCGTTAATCAAACAAAAGTTTTTTCTATGCTATCGTCTTAATATATTAAAATATAATGCGTACACCAACCACTTGATATTTAGATAAGAGTTAGCTAGATATACTATAAATTTGAAATTATTAGAGTAAACTTTATAAATTTAAATAGCAAAACCGTAAATAAAATTATTACATCTACATTATTATTTATAACGAATAACGATTGTAACAAAAATTTCACGTCAATCATGTGTAACATTTATAACGTAAATACTGCCTATAACGATTAACGGATTTCATGTCAATCCTTCGTATCCATTATAAGCAAAATAAAAAAGAATGATGTATTTTTCTGATGTTTTTAAGGTAACATTATTTTTTTATATACAAACGTCACAGCATTAAGCTATTAATACATCAATAAAAACAAATAATAATATTTTGGCTATAAAAAAAACCAGTAGTAAGTAAAGAATAAAGGCTTCCCGAGTGGCCTTTGCAACTTTATGTTTATAAGTGTTTGATATTTTAAGAACAAGATGTTTATGGCTATGAAGAATGGGTTATTTTATTGGTCGTAAACGCCACATGTGAGTACTTATTCGTTAAAGTGTTAGGGAAATGGTACCATTTTTAGCTCCCCCATCCCATGTGTATATTATGTTAAGTCGCCAGCAATTTGATAATTACGTGTTCAAAATCTTTTCTGAAGATTTCAAACGAAATTTAAGGGAACATAACAACCGATATATTTTTATCGGTTCTAATTCTGAACGGTCGTAAAAATGATTTATTTATTCAATTAACTCCTGCATTTTTTCTTTATGTATGCATTTCAATTAAGTTGTTATCTATTATTTTATTCTGCTTAATATAACTCTGTATCTTTGAAAGTCTCTTCGGTAGAATAAAATGATAGCCAACTAAAATTCTACAGCTGTTTTATTTAAAAAATGCATAACTAAATACTATTTAATAAGTGAGGCAATTAAACATTATACAAACGCATATTAGTGAAAAAAATGGCAATACCACGTCTTGATAATGTATAGATCTTTATACTTCATTGTTGGAGTGGTCATCTTCAGACTGTTGATATTAATATGCTAGACTTTGGGAAAGTAAGTGGCAAAAAACTCTGATGTATTATTAAGTGATTTGTGAAGGGATACATTTATTTTTAAATAATAAATTTAAACACTAATATTCAACACTTAAAATGAGACGTATAAAAGAACTAAGTGCTAGAATTTAGACCTATAATACATGAAATAGAAATACAGTTAAGTCAAGTGGAAATTAAAATACATTATGTGGTTTTAAATTATTTAAAAGTTGGCGTTTTATAAATTAGTGTTTTTCATATTTTATTAAGTGCAAGATTATTTTTTGAAAGTGATTTATCAAAATCAAGTTGCCAAATGCTTATATTCATAGCAATATACTTAATTAAAAAAAATAAAGACAAATCAATCTTCGTGTACTGTATAATATATCTGCTAAATAATTTAATTATATTTGTTACTCATCACTTACTGCTGGCATGTTTGATTATATAATTCATGTTTCTAAAACAAATCGAATATATTGTCTCCAATATTGCAGCAACACGTAACTTGATTTTTTGGTTTGAGTCACTTTATAAAGTAAAATTTTATGTTTTACAATCTCTTGTATCATTATCATATTTTTGTATTCACACATGTTTATAAAACGTGCAAAAAATATTTCGTAATATAAAAATGTGCCAATGAAACAAGAGATTAAAAAAAATACTTAACAAAGTGATTTAAACCAAAAAATTAACTTAAATGATCCTGCAACATTGGCGACGATGTGTAATTTAAATAAATTCAATGTCATACAAATACACTTGTATATTTGTAAAGTTTTATACGTTAATAAGGTTTTATTTTAGTATCAGTATTGTCTAAATAAAGAAAACTCATAACACAAATGCTTTTAATTTATGCCTCATTTGTAAAAGAGCTGAAAATTATTCGGTTTTACCGAATTATGAATAATTTTGTGAATTGAGGGTGGTATTTTCAAAGTGAACGTATTTTATTACGCCAAAGTTTATTTTTAGTATGGAATAGTCATACGGTAAATAAATCAGTAGAAAAATGCATTTCAAATATTATATATAATAAATATAAATAAACATTAAAAAACATTCGATAGTTCTTGTATACAAAAATATACTTGTTCTCTTTTATATTTTGGTGAAATGTTATTGGCTTATTTTTGAAATATCTCTTTTAACGATTTTCGTAATAAGTTTCGTACTCTAACTGTGTTAAAACTCAAGAGAAAAGTAACATTACAAATATTGAATTGTTCTATGTTTTTTAAAGTCAAGATTCTAAAACTTGAATCCTAAATGATGATTGACCTTATCAAACTGATCTACATATTATTTAAAAAGTATACAATTTGTGAAAAAAACACATACCATATGTTCAGTTCGTGTGTGATTCTTGCTTATCTCTGCTATGCGATATCTGGAAAAAAAAATAATGTCAATTAGAAAAAAAAACTTTCATAATATTCCATACTTAAATATTTTTTTACCATCGTTACAAATATATTATATATATACATACATATAAAATGCAGACTTGATTTGTCATAATACATTTTACAACAATTGATTGTCAGGCAATTCCTTAAATATGGCAGGCAGGAATTAAAATTTAAATTTGGAACAATCTACTTTAATATCAAAGGTTCCCAATTTATGAAACTGTCAGAAATACCGTACTATCATGGAAAATTTAAGACATATTCGGAAAATAAAGTAATTTTTTTCATATAATAAAGTATTGTTGCAAATCTTAATTTGTTTAAAAAATGCCTGAAATATAGATACAGTTTTCAATTACATAAAAACTTTTTGTTCGCATTTTCTTATATTATTATTACGTTCGCATAGTATTTCTGCAGTCCTTCTCGGGCAAGAAACCAATTTATTGTAGTTATAAGCCCGGGGCACGACGCAAAGTTAATCTATAAAAGGTTTGTATCAGAAACGTTTTGTTTACTTTTAATATCACCAGATTTAATTCAGTGGAGGGAGAGATTGTTTCAAAATGATTTGCTCTTTTTATAAATACTCTCTCAAACAAATTCACTTGTCTAGTAGTAAAATAGAAACATTTCGAAGAATGCATTTCTTACAAAGATTTTTATATATTTGTAATTATAATTTAATTAGTAGAACTCCATATCGTCACTGATATACAGAACTATCTTATACTAAAAGTGATGTATGATATACTTGTATCTTTTGAACAAACATGATATATTTATAAATAAATTTCAATAAAACCGAAATACCCTAAGTAGTCAAATATTATTAACAATCATACTTATTAAAATTTATATTTACTCGTCCACATATATAATAAATATAAGTAAAAAATAAGTCCCCGGTAGCGTAGTTGGTAGCGCGCGCGCCTAGCAATCCGAGGAATGCGGGCTAGATTCCACATCTGTCGGATTTTTAGGGTTGAGTAATTGTCTGACAAAAATTCTCGTAAAAAATAATTTGTCAAGACGTCTCCACATTGCGGAGATCCATGAGCGAACATGCTATAAAAAAATACAGGGAAAGTTACACAAATTGTTTGTCAGATAATTGCTCAACCCAATGAGTTTTTTTTTTTAAATCAGATAGATGTGGAAATCAAATCTGCATTTCCCAGATTGCAAGGAGCACTCGCTGAAGTCTAGACTCCTGTGGACGTATAGAAATAATTCAAACATTATGCCAAAACTCAAACTGGATGTCGAAGAGGTTGATGGGTTGAAAACCAACGCTCGTGAAACAATCTTGCAAATATATCTTGTGAAATTGTAAATATTGATATATACAATTTTTAAAATACATTGTAGAAACTGATAGATTTATTATTCGCATAGATGAAAAAGTAGCGAGTTTGCAGATTGTTCGATTCGTATAATGAATCAACAAAGAGAAAATTTGATAAATCCATGGAGTTGCAAACTGTTAAAAAAATTTACCCTTTTTATCGAAATGAAAAAAAAAAAGCCTTTATTCAAACTACAGCATGAACATGATATTGATACCAAGTAAAATATTGTATATTTATAAAAGCAGATGAATAATTTTTAGATTACGTAAAAAAAGATTATTTTAAAATAATGCCCAACAGGAAGTCTCTGAATCCCTTAAAATTTAACAAGTAATTTTAATGTTAAATGGTATGATATAAAATATGATATAAAAAACCTAAATGCTTATATGATACAAAATGTATTGTGATGTATTCCTTATATATTACTTAGTCATTTTGTAAAATTAAAATTGATTTATTTTGTTATATTTTATTTATTTTGATTTATTGTAAATACCACTGTAATATTATAGTTTATCAATTAAAGTCAGTCGGTTTGTTTTGACTGAAGATGATTATCGGCTAAAACCGATAAAGAAAGATTTATCCAATACCAACGAATCATCATTGAACATATTTATCCATATTTTAAGGTACACTATTTTCGGCTTTTCCTATTGTATTATATAAGATTACGAATATTTAATTTAAATAATGGTGCAATTTTTATGATATAGCCCAAATAATGCTTTGCTCTGCGACGATTAAGTGTTCTATTTTAACCGTTACACTGCTAAGACGTTTTTCAGAATATTAGAATCCCAGCGAAAAATAATCAGATTTATAATTGTTTTTGATAAAAAGATTATTTTATTTTTCAATCAACTAAACTAAGTAACTTTTTCATTCGTCGTGACTGTCATTTTAAAACAAATCTAGACGTAGAGACTGGATAAAAATGTCTTAGCTTTCTTCGTTGGTATCGCGGACAATACTACATCGTTCTTTAACAATTACAATTTAAATATTATTTTTACGGTACAAAAATGCGCCCATATGTTGTTATTTCTGAAACCTCTCTCAATTGAAACTAAAAACCCTGGAAATAATAATAAAAAAACTATTATTTCAAAGTCATGTATCAGTCACAAATCTTGCAAAATACGATTTCGTAATTTCAATATTACGTCCATATCTATCGATATAATTATACACTATCATAAAACAGGTTTATTCCAAACAGTAGTGACGAGATTTGTATGATTTTAAAATTTGATAAAGATGAAAAATTGCTATCCGTTCATATTAAAAACAAAATACAATAAATAACAATTTTCAGTACACTAGATATAATTATTCAAGTGTTATTAATTTTATTAATGGTCACCCAGTGAACATAGGCTGGAAAATCACACGTTAGGCGAGTAAAATAGTTGGACGCCAAATGCGCGCGACCGGAAGCAACTTTGTTTTGGTGGAAAATATTTGCATAACAATTATTCCATATCCATTTTATTCCGCGCAAAAATACAGCCAGCTGTTTCCATCGGTGGAAGCTGCTAGCGCTTTTATAACACTATACCGATGCATGTTTGAACTTTATTTCTGTTATGCTTATTCATTGTAGATATAGAAGACAGAATTGTTATTTAAATTAGCCATAACTGTAATTTTCTTCTTTTAAAACCTTTGTTTCTCCTATAATAAGTGACAATTATAAAGATATTTTTTACAATCGCTGATTAAAACAACGATTTTTTATTCTTAAAATATCAAACATTTAGACATTACATTTTAATGTTAAATATTTTGTCAATTTAACGATGTAAGACTCGTTATGAAATGAGTTACGGAATCGTATGATAACCAATTATCATTAAATTCTAAATTATTTACAACTGGTCCACTTCCATATGCGAGATCATTGTTAGCGGCCCGGATTTCACCTTCCGGTATCTTCAGGCTAAATTATATGTGGGCAGTGAGCGAAAATATAACATACTAATATGCAGTAGTATGTTATATGTTCGGTTATATATGTTATAATAGTAGACTGTTTTATGTTTGCTCGCTGCCCACATATAATGTAGCCTGAAAATGCCGGAAGGCGAAACATGGGACGCTAACCATGATCTCACATATGGAAGTTTATCAGTTTTAAATAATTTAGAATTTAAAATCAATTTCCATCAAGCGCCATCAGTCAAAAATACTAATTATCATTAAATAAAATACATCCTAAAATAAGTCTTGACAATCTTATAGTCATAGATAGTCATACTTTACTTTTGATAGATAAATATTCTTCACTTTTAAAGCGAACGTTGTAGAAAAAAAATGTTTTTCCACTTTATATTAATTAGATAAATAAGTCAACTACTATGATTATTACGAGAAACTGCCACACGAGTTTTAATAAGTATTTGCTAATACATGGCGCTAAAAACGTTTTCGTAAAATTTTGATACAAGAAATCCTGGTAGTAAGTAATTGATACAATAAGAGGTCATGATTCGATTTAAGTTGAATACAAACTAAGATTAATTTATCTTTATTTAAATTTATCTAAACAACAGATGTTGGAAAAATAAATATTATTTCTTACCCTGGTCAGTTTTTTTAACTAAAATATTTTAAAGTTTATTTTTATAATTAAAACTTAAGAATAAAATCGATATTGCTATCGTTAACTGAATTTGTGGTTTTGTTCATGTTATTTTAGTTTTACTATCGGAGAAAAGATTTTTTTATAAATACAGTGACGCTACAAAAGCTATTAGAATTTAAAGTTTTTACTGCACTGACGTTAGTTAAGGGAAATTCTGTGGAAATTGTTTTAATTCGGTAAAATAGCGATGCTCCAGTAAACCATTTGCACAAATTAAAGAACATTTCAAGCGTTGGCTTTGAATCACAACAAATAATGAAAACACCGAAGTTTATACAATGGAGTTAAATCATCAACTAAATTAAATATACAATTTAAATATAAATGAGATATATGTTAATACTGTTGATTCATGTTGCTTGATGAAAATGTATATTTGATCGTGGCTTAAAATTGATATTTTGTTTTCTATTTATATAATCTTAAACATATCGTCATAAAATAATTTCTCTGAACCAAATAACCATCATATAGTTTCAAAATAATAATAATTAAATACTTCGGTTACAAAAAACAAGCATTTTTTAGTTTTAATTAATATCAAGCCATAAAAAAGAGTCACCTAATGAATTTCTACAACATAATTTAGAATACGAGTCTAACTAAATTATTCCCTATGTAGGACATAGTTTAAATCAGTGAAAATATATTAAAATAATGTATTAAGGATATTGTGAAAGTATTCACACGTAAAATAATCAGACCTACCTTAGTAATAATAAGATAAGTTTTACACGAATTACGTATTAATAAAGATTTAAAATATTATAAAATAACCTAAGAATAAAACACATCAATAAAACAATTATTATTATGAATTCTTGATTAAGAATTTCTAAAAAAATTCTCCCCAAAATTTGCTTAATTAAATAATAATACTACTAATATTAGTAAATAAAGATATCAAATATAAAAATCAAGCGATACGATGTATCTTTTCCGATATGAAATGAAGTAGTGAACATTCTCTTTGATTAGTTAAGATACTAGCGTGCCTAATTTAGAGGTAGAGTTTACGGGTTCGATTTTCACATCTTTTTTTTTTACCATTATTGGTCCCAATGTAGAACATAAGGATCTACACATTGTGGAGATATCCACTCCGAAAGAGGAGTACATAGATATCCGCAATTTGAAGACGTTTTGATAAATTATTATTCACGAGAATTGTTTGTCAGACAATTACTCAACCCAATGGGCACCCATTCTGGTATTTTCGGATTCATAGACGCGCACGCTACACACTAACTTACCGAGGAGACACTTTTACTTCTACTGCTACTTTTACATCTACTGGTATTTAAGCCATCTAAAGATACAGGATGCCCAGTGAGTTGGAAACTTAGCTGAAAAGCATTGTCGAATAAAATGTATTTATAGTGTGAAGATCCTTTTATTTTGAAGAAGTCAGCCTTATATGGTTGAGATGATGGCTCTATTTTGAAGCAAGCATAGGTAAAAGCTTTAGAAGAATTAACTATTTGGAAAAAAAATGAACTGTTGTACGTAAAAAAAATATATTCAATACTCATATTGCTATAATAAAAAAATACCAATTAATGAACAAATTAATACGATTTATACCGAACTATTAATGTACAATTCATTAAAACATACTTAAAACTTTCCATAGATACATATGATTAAATGTATCTATGGAAAATGTTAAATATTAAAAAGCTCAAGTGAAAGAAGCTTACATTAAAATTATTTGAAACTATGAAATTTGAAATTTGTATATTCCCATATGGATTATTATTTGCATATCATTATCCTAATGTAACCCTTTGAATTCTAAACTATTTTTACAGCGTTTATAAAAATATTTAAAAATCTTTTATTTTTTTTGCACACGTGACACGCAATATTTTTTAAAGATAGTATATTTCAAAATTTAACTATATTTTTGTCAATTTTTTTTTTTAATTGTTATATTTCTTGCTACAGAATCCCAACAGTTAATAAGCTAATTAATAATAGTATGTAGTCAATAAAAATAATAAAAACAAACCCTACCACCAAGCTTACAAAATTATCTCTTGAATACATTTTTTTTTATTTATCATATGCGTATATTAATTATTGCGTTTCAATTATATTACAAAAATAACGAAAATACCTTGGCGATGTTTATTGTAAATTTCTGTTTTTTGACAAAATATTATATTTTCCGTTTGTAAGCTTTCCGCAGGCACCTAATTAATTTTCTTACAGTATTGACAGCTCTGTAATTATCTGTTTAAAATATTTTCATGAATATTATTAAACTGAAAAAGATTTTCATCTCAAAAGGATTTTTCCGATAAATAAATTGGTGTGTATAATTTAATTTTGGAGATAATTATTATCGTGAAACAATTCTCGATGAAGTTTTTTTTAAATATTCAATGGTTAAAATATAAACAAAAAAAGCTACACTTGTGGTTGAAAATCGTTGATTTAACGGACTTGTTTGCAAGCCAGTTTTGGTAGAGAAAACTTGAAAGTTTCGTATTTGAATTTATAAACATTCAATAGAAATGTGACCGAGTTTTGCAATACAAGTAGTGTTTGAGCATTTTAAATTAATGTTCAATAAAATAATTATTCTGCAAAATTTTGTTCTGCGAGGTGAAAAATAATAATTAATCTGAAAGGTTTTAAAACTACAATCTAATAAATAATTAGGCGTCTGCTCATGTTTTGTATGTTAATCTATGTCTCACCTGTAAGCATAGTTAGTAGCATATTCACCAAGCGGTCCAGAAAATGCGGGTTCGACTCCTCTTCTGTTAGATTTTAAAAATCTAAAAAATTAGGACTGGATGCCTATTGGGTTGAGCAATTTTTAACAAAAAATTCCGGTGAACAAAAATAAAAGATGTCTTCCCATTACGGAAATACATATACTCCACTTTTTGAGTGGATATCTTCACACTGTATAGATCCGTATGCTCTACACATTACTCGGAACTTTGCATGAACATTAAATGCAAATATGGACAAAAAAAAC